>WBNM01016062.1:1866-18881 GCA_013399055.1 Ramphastos sulfuratus | reverse complement strand
AGCAAAGTTGGAAGAGACCTCAAAGATCATCAAGTCCAACCCACTACCACAGACCTCAAGACCAGACCATGGCACCAAGTGCCACGTCCAAACCTGCCTTGAACACCTCCAGGGACGGTGACTCCACCACCTCCCTGGGCAGCCCATTCCAGTGGGGAATGACTCTCTCAGTGAAGAACTTTCTCCTCACCTCCAGCCTAAACTTCCCCTGGCACAGCTTGAGACTGTGTCCTCTTGTTCTGGTGCTGGTTGCCTGAGAGAAGAAAGCAACCTCCTGCTGGCCACAACCACCCTTCAGGTAGTTGTAGACAGCAAGAAGGTCTCCCCTGAGCCTCCTCTTCTCCAGGCTAAACAATCCCAGCTCCCTCAGCCTCTCCTCATAGGGCTTGTGCTCGAGGCCTCTCACCAGCCTCGTTGCCCTTCTCTGGACACGCTCAAGCACCTCAATGTCCTTCTTAAATTGAGGGGCCCAGAGTTGTTTTCATGACTATACTCACTTGATGGACTTGTTCTTCAGGATACAAATGAGTCTCCAAGTCTGCTTCTCTGTGGAGGGGGAGGATAATGAGCACAACAACTCTCATGGTGTGGGATCAGAGCACAGTGCATTGTCCTGATGCCAGTAAGGTGCTTTGTGCCATCTCCAGTGCAGGTGGGGTTCAGATCTGGGAAACTAAGGAGTCATTGTTCATTGAGAAAGACTCCCTGCTGNTCTTAGAGATCTTTTCCAACCTTAATAATTCTATGATTCTATGATTCTGTTTTATGATTCTGTCAGTTCAGAGCTGTGTGTCAAGCTCCTAAATCAGAGCACAGGCAGTTGGACCATGGGGATATGCTCTCTGCAGGGAGTGGGGATGCAGGGACCTTTATCTTGAGCCCAGCTGGTACCCCAGTCCTCAGACCATCCTCTCCCTCACCTCCTATTTGTTGATATTCCCTCTCTCTCTCTCTCTGTGTGTGTGTGTGTGTGTGTATACATATAAAAATCTAACAAATTCCTAACCCATATAAATCCAATTACCCATGTTTTGCCTGCAGGGAGTGAGGGAGATTAATGTTTGGTATTTTGGCAGGAATGTACAAAGAAATAGGTGGTAATAACAATGAAGGCTCATAAAAAGGAACCTATAGCCATGTCTGTGCCCAGGAACCTGCCTGTAACTCTCCTGGGCATTTGCCAGCAGGATGCTCTGCTCCCACCCAGGGGCAGGAAAGAGCCAGGAGTGCTTCTTGGCTACCTGAGCATTCATCCTGCACACAGGGATGACATTAATGGCATCGTAATGGAGGCTGATAAAAAGAAATGGTTTATGTTCCCAGGGCACCTTCTCCTGACAGATGCCACTCTGCATCTTGCAAGAGACACAGGGGAGGTGCTGCTGCTGTCCCCATTTTCAGAGAATCATAGAATGAGTTGGGTTGGAAAGGACTTCCAAAGGTCATCCAGGCCAACCCCCTCTGCAGTCAGCAGGGGCATCCTCAACTAAGTCATAGAATCATAGAATGATAAGGTTGGAAGGGACCTTAAGGATCATCTAGTTCCAACTAGTCAGGTTGCCCAGAGCCTTGTTGAGCCTCACTTTGAATATCTCCAGGGATGGGGTGGCAAACACCTCCCTGGGCAACCTGTTGCAGTGTTCCAGCACCCTCGTGGTAAAGAACTTGTTTGTTTTGTAGAGAAGGAATTGAGTCCCAAGGAAAGTGGATGAGTGTGGAGTTTTGGGAAGGAGTGATGGGAGTTAAGCTCTTCACCCTCCATGATGAGTTTGTGGCTTGGAGAAGTGGCTTGGAGTGACACTGAGAAGGATATTGAGGTGCTGGAGCATGTCCAGAGAAGGGAAATGATGCTGGTGAAGGGCTTGGAGAACAGGGCTGGTGAGGAGCAGCTGGGGGAACTGGGGGTGTTTGCTCTGGAGAAGAGGCTGAAGGGAGACTTCATTGCTCTCTCCAGCTCTGAAAGGAAGCTGGGGTGAGGTTAATCTCTTCTCTCAAGGAAAAAGCAGCAGGATGAGAGGAAGTGACCCTCAGTTGCACCAGGGGAAGTTTAGGTGGGACATGAGGAACAATTTCTTCTCCCAAAGAGTTGTAAAGCCCTGAAGGAGGCTACCCAGGGAGGTGGTGGAGTCCTGGAGGGATTTAAAAGCTGTGTAGCTGTGGTATTAAGAGACATGGTTTAGCAGTGACCTCACAGTGTTTGGTTAACTGTTGGACTTGATCTGAAAGGTCTGTTCCAGCCAAAACAATTCCATGATTCTGTGACGTGGTCCAGGGTGTTCAAGCAATGAGTAGGAGTTAGCAGCACTAGAGCAGTGCTCTGGCAGAGAACACCTCTCAGGGTATCTCCCTCCATTCTGAGCATCTGCAGTGTCTCTACACGCTGAGTTGTTCCCAACTCTTCCTTTCCCTGTCATGAACCTGGGCACATGAAACTCCTCTCCCCTGCAGCTCTGAGTAGCCTTGTTGGAGAATAAAGAGTCCTCACAAGGCTGTAGCCATTGCACTGCGTTGGTGCTTGGCTCCATCCCCTTCTGCTCCTTGCTCACAGCCCACGTGGTGACCGCGCTCGAGAGGGTGTCACACTGCCAGGCTCTGACACTCAGGAGCCAGCTGCTCATCACCCTCCATCAATACCCTTCCATCTGCCATCCGGGTGAGGTCCCCTCTTGGGCTCAGCACTGCTCTCCCTGTCCCCTGTGCCATGGATGTGCCACCCTATGCTGTGCCCTCCACCCTCACCCTTGGTCACCTATTAATCACAGCTCAGATATTACAACCCTACAGCAGTTCCTCCCTCCTCTGCTGGCTTCACATCAAGCTCTCCCTTTTATTACCACCACTGGTTTTATAACCCACTTTATCAGATGATTTTTTTTTTTCCCTTTCCCCTTTCTTAAAGAGCATAACCCAGGAGCAAGTCATCATTTCAGAGAGAGGGAAGAGTGCCTTTAGCAGAGGAGAGAGCCTCCACGCTCGTGCCTTCAACCAAGGGGCTGCGCCGCTGTGTTGTTGCATTTAATTCAATCAAGGCAGTTAAAGCAAGAGATTTAAAGTCCTTTGTGCCATCACAGGAGTTGCTCTGATGCAGCAGCAGGTAGAAGGCAAGGCTGAGCCCATTTCCAAGGAGACTCCAAGTCACTGTTGGAAGCAGCCAGGCCTGGGGCTTTACTGCGGCAGCGGCTACGGTGGGAAGCTGTTAGCATTCACATCGCATCCCATCTCTCTCGCCGTCACCCTCCCTGCTCTTGCTCCTTATCCCCATATATCCCTTTAAGTGGAATTGATTAGTTTGGCTTTAAAAACAAAAAAAAAAAATCAAGGGGGGAAGGGCTGCTTTTAATTAATATTCTTAACTGTGTGATAATTACACCGGCTGGTCCCATCGCTGCCGGAGTCACCCTCTCCTCTCTTCTTCTTGTGAGAAGGCTGTTTGGACTTAATTAAAGTTAGGGATCCAGGGCTAGTGGGAACAGCAGGAGCCTTGCAGGGCTCTTGATGAAGTGATTGCTGTGGGGGAAGCAGCCACTGTCCTCCTGGAGCCATCAATTGCTACGCTGAGATGCCCTTAAGACTGTCTGCTTTGACCGCCTGCGTCAGCAGTGGTGTGGCCAGCAGGAGCAGGAAAGTGATTGTCCCCCCTCTGCTCAGCACTGGTGAGGCCACACAGCAAATATTGGGGTCAGTTTTAGGCACCACACTCCAAGAAGGACATTGAAGGGGAGGAGANGTTTCTGCTCCCCTCATTGAGGGAGCATTTCTTGGATTGGCACTGAGCTCCCCATTCCCATTGCTGCTGGAGATGTTGGAGGTCATGGTGGGGGCTGTTGCAGGTTGTGGTGAGGCATGTTTATGGGTTTAAACTGGCAGAGGGGAGATTGAAAGTGGATGTTAGGAGGAAGTTGTTTGCAGTGAGGGTGGTGAGACACTGGCACAGGTTGCCCAGGGAGGTTGTGGAGCACAGAATCACCCAATGTGATCTTTGATCACATTGGGTGATTTTGTGCTCCTCCAACTCCCTGGAGGGGTTCAAGGCCAGGGTGGATGAGGGCTTGAGTGACCTGTTCTAGTGTGAGGTGTCCCTGCCTATTGCAGGAGGTTGGAACTGGATGATCTCTGAGGTCCCATCCAACCTTCCCATTCTATGATTCTATGTTGCAGGTTGTGGTGGGGGATGTTGTGTGCCATGGTGGGGGCTGTTGGAGGAGCAGCAGAGAAGCTGTGTGGACTTGGCAGGTGTTTTTCATCTCTGGTTTCAGCTCTGGTGCTAGCAGACAGCGCTGCCACAGGAGCTCAAATGCAACCCAAGCAAGAGCTTAACAAGCTCCGAGAGCTGTCCGGAAAGTTATCCTGACACCAAGTGACAGGCTCTCAATTGATATCCTCTGGAGACTTTAAACTCACTTCTGTGAGGTTTCCAAAGCTGGTTTTGTCTCATACCTGAAGAATCCTTTATCTGCTGTGACGCCTTCCCTGCCTTGTCTCATTGCTCTTGACGTTTCTCTTTGTTGCCTGCTGCAGCACGGGTAAACTCTGCTGCAAAACTATTGAAGAGGAGTTGCTCTCCTCCTCTGGTCTGCTCTACTCTTTTCCTTGGTTTCCTACATGAACTTCCTGAGCTGCTGCTGTTTCTGCAGGGAACTGGCTGGAGCAGTGGCAGGATCACTGCTGCTCAGCTGAGAGGGCAAGAGAGGCTCCAGACCACTAGGAAAAGGCAAATCTGGTGTGGGAAAGGGGGAAACAGAGGTGCTGGGTGACCTTCCATCCTCAGAAAGCTCTGGAGCAGCCAAGGAAAATCTTTGTGATCAACCAGGAAAGGACAAGAAGCTGTGCCACAGCCAGCAGAGATTTGTCAAGGAGAAACTGTGTCAGCCTAATCTAATATCCTCTGCATGACAGTGCTGCAAGCCTCGTGGAGGGGTGGGGGGAGGCAGCAGGAGATACCTCAGATGGTGACCTGGGCAGGGCTGTACCTGCTGCTCTGTGTGCTGATGGGAAGCCTAAGGTGGGGACCACCTGGCAGGCAGTGCAGAAGGGAGCTGGCTGCTGGAAGATGCTTCCCTGCTTTTGAGACCCAACCCAGCACGGACTCTGTTGCCAGCTGCAGGAAAAGCTGCCTTTGCAGGAGCCTGGGGCTGCCTGATGGTATCCTGCTGGATTCTACAGAGGACTTGAAGCATCATCTTTGTCCTAAATCTCCTTGTACAGGATTCCTGGTGTGTCTCTTCATAGCATCATTGTGCTGCAGGGCTGGCATTTTGGGATGGCATCAAGGACTTTGAAGGTTTCTGATGTAGCAATGTGCAGTTGCTGATGCCTTGTTGTGTGTAGTCCATCTGATGGTGCCCTGTGTGGGAAGGCTGGAGCATGTTTGCTGCTTGGGTTGGCTTCCCAATGAGGATTGCCAGCCTGTTGCAGGATGGCTGCTGGCCTCATCCTGCTGCCTTCTGATGCTTTCTTGTACCCTTCCTGCGGAGGTACTGTGCTCCAGCCCCACTGCAGAGCCAGCCAGTGCCCTTGCCAGGGCACACCAACCCCTTCTCAGCCACCATGCAGGGCACACCAACCCCTCCTCAGTCACCATGCAGGGCACACCAACCCCTTCTCAGCCACCATGCAGAGCACACCAACCCCTTCCCAGTCACCATGCAGGGCACACCAACCCCTTCTCAGCCACCATGCAGAGCACACCCAACCCCTCCTCAGTCACCATGCAGGGCACACCAACCCCTTCCCAGTCACCATGCAGAGCACACCAACCCCTTCCCAGTCACCATGCAGAGCACACCAACCCCTCCTCAGTCACCATGCAGAGCACACCAACCCTTCCCAGTCACCATGCAGAGCACACCAACCCCTCCTCAGTCACCATGCAGGGCACACCAACCCCTTCCCAGTCACCATGCAGAGCACACCAACCCCTCTCCAGTCACCATACAGGACACACCAACCCCTCCTCAGTCACCATGCAGGCCTTTTACATAAAATAGAAGGTTTAAGATGCAGCTGAAGTCTGCCCAGACTCTAGAACTGAAGCTGCAAGCTCTCAGAGGTGCACTTGGAGCATTTTCCTTGATTTCCTTTTATTGTCCAGCACATGGGTGGTGTGTCCAGCCCATCAAAAAGAAGCTCCCTTTGCTAAAAGATGCAGGTTCTCCCTGTTGGCCTCATCCAGTCTGAGCTGCTGAGCTGTGAGGGTGCTGGCTGCTGGTGTTTGGCCCCAGAGCAGGCATTGCACTGCAGCTACATCCTTCTGGGTGATGCCCCAAGGCCAGGTCCACAATGCTGGCCTGAAGCTGAATCCTTTCACCATGCCCTTCCTAATCCATCAGCCCAAGCCAGGAGCCATGGAGGGTTGCCCAGACCTGATGGTCCTGTCTGTGGGGCTCTGTGTGGGAAGGAACTCTGGTAGCTGCTTGGCCTTGCTCTCCAAAGCCTGTGCTTTGTCCTGTGACTGCTGAGCTTGCAGCTGGTTTTCAAGACGGATGCTGCACTTAGCAGGGTGCTGCCAAACCCACTGAGTCCAGCAGGTTATTTCCCTTCAGGAGCCATTTATCTTTTCTCTTTCATACAAGAGGCTTCTGTCTCTCATCTTTCTTTCCCTCCCAGGTGGGAAGGACTCCAGCCTTCCCATCCCTCCACAATCACATGAGGTCAGATCCTATCTGAGCATCACAGTGATCTCCTAGGGAGGAGAGGCAGTTTGGGGGGCAGGGTGGAAGGACTTGGTGGGCTTCTGCAATGCAACTTAACATCTATCAGTCCCTTCCTGGCTGTTATTCAAAGGGAGATCTCTCCAGACTTCAGTTTCTCCTGTCTTTTCTGAGCAGGTTTTTGGATGAAGCTGGTGGGAAGCCAGCAGGTGCCAGGCTTGGGTTTGAAAGCCTTTTTTTCTGGCACAGAATTGGTGATTTGTCTCTGTTTCACAGAGTGGAGTAAGAGAGAAGCTGAGGTGGAAAATGTCAGTTTCTGAGTGCCTTGGGCTCTGCTCTGACCTAAAAGCAGTGGTTGAGGCACTTTGGGACATGGTTTAGTGGGTATGGTGGTGTTGGGCTGACAAGTTGAACTTGATGATCTTAGAGTAAGAGAGCAGCTGAGTTGCAAAATGCCAGTTTCTGAGTGACTTGGGCTCTGCTCTAACCATGGAGCAGTGCTCTAGGTGCTTTGGGGAATCACAGGCTCACAGGATGTCAGGGGTTGGAAGGGATCCAAAGAGATCATCCAGTTCAACTCCCCTGACACAGCAGGACCAGACAATCCAGCTCAGGGCACACAGGAACACATCCAGACAGGCCTGGAAAGGCTCCACAGAAGGAGACTCCACAACCTCTCTGGGCAGCCTGTGCCAGGGCTCTGGGACCCTTCCAGTCAAGAAGTCCCCCCTTGTGCTGAGCTGGAACCTCCTGGGCTGCAGCTTCCATCCATTGCTCCTTGTCCTATCCCAGGCAGCAGTGAGCAGAGCCTGTCCCCCTGGGGAATGGTTTAGTGGGCATGGTAATGTTGGGGTTGATGGTTGAACTTGATCTTAGAAATCTTTTCCAATCTTAATGATTCTATGCTCTAATATCCTAATGAGACTATGATTCTGTAACTGGGCACCTCACTTACCCTGAGGCTTTTCTTGCCTCAATATAAAAGCTCCAAATTTCACACAGAATCACAGAATGTCAGGGGCTGGAAGGCACCTCAGAACATGATCCAGTCCAACCCCCCTGCCAGAGCAGGATCAGCTATACCAGATCACACAGGAACACATCCAGGTGGGTTTGGAATATCTCCATAGATGGAGAGTCCACAACTCCCCTGGACAGCCTGTTCCAGTGCTCTGTCACCCTCACAGGGAAAAAATTCCTCCTCATGTTTACACGAAACTTCCTGTGGCTCAACTTCCACCCAGTGCCCCTTGTCCTGTCATTGGGCATCACCCAGCAGAGCCTGGCTCCAGCCTCCTGCCACTCACTCTTTACATCTTTTTATAAATACTAATGAGGTCACCTCTCAGTCTCCTCTTCTCCAAGCTCCCAGCCCCAGCTCCCTCAGGCTCTCCTCCTACCAGAACTGTTCCATTCCCTTCAGCATCTTTGTGGCTCTGCACTGGACTCTCTCCAGCATTTCTATGTCCGTTTTGGACTGGGGAGCCCAGAACTGGATACAGTCCTCCAGATGCAGCCTCACCAGGATAGAGTAGAGGAGCAGGAAAGCCTCTCTCGACCTACAAGCCACAGCCCTTCTAATCCACCCCGGAATGGCATTGCCCCTCCTGGCCACAAGAGCACATTGCTGACTTTCGTTCCTATTCCCTGCAGCAGGAGGACCCTGACGCTCGGGTAGAGGCTTGCAGGGTGCCAATCACTCTTGCAAACCCCACCCAAAAGCCACTTCAGGAGCAGCACTTTTTTCCTTACCCACCAACTTCGCGGTGCAGGAGGAATGCTGCGTGGCCTTGCTTAAAGCCTGGCGCCCGCCCGCGTCTCTTACCTCGCTGCTCAATCTTTGCATGCCTTAAATAATCAATTGATATTCAATTAGCATCCAGTCCTATTACTGCCTTCCTAAATCTATAATGATAAACCAAGTTACAAGTTATTGGACGTTAATTACCATCTGATGATTAGAAACAGCAAGACATCTCCCAGCCTCAGCCCGGCTCTAACGCGGCGTGGCCGTGGAGCTGAACCCCACTGCCTGTCTCCCAGTAATCAATGAGTGTTTAACATGCAATATTTGTCTAATTAGCTCTAAATTAAATCCTCATTGACAACACTTCGGGAGGAAGAGATCTGCATCAAATATGATGGATTAGACACGGGAGGGCTGTTCCTGTGCGTCTCATCTCTGTGCCTTGTCAGGCCTGGCACATGACTCTCCCTGACTGTCAGCCCCGTCCTGGGGGGGACTGGTGATGGAGTGATGCTTTAGTGTTGGATTGACAGTCTTGGAGACCTTGGGTCTCTCTTCACTCAAGCTGGAGGTTTAAGCAGCTCTTCCCAGCACCCTCCTCTGCTTCCACTCCCCTCTCACCCTGTGCATCCAGTGAGGAGGATGGGTTTTGAGGGGGGCCAGGATGCTTCCCGCGCCAGCAGAGCTCTGCCCAGCCATCATGGGCAAACAGTTCTGCTGCATTTTGTGCTGCCAGCTCACTTTTGGAGGAGAGTTTGTGGAGTCTCTGGAGACTTTCAAGCCCTGTCTGGATGCGTTCCTGTGTGACCTGCACTAGATTCTGGTCCTGCTGTGGCAGAAGGTTTGGATTCAATGATCTCCAATCTTCCAACCCCTAACATCCTGTGAGCCTGTGACACTTTGCAGTGGCTGGTTGGGCAGTAAGGATCAGGGAGATGTTCATGAGCATCAGTCTGACCTGGCATCAGGAATGCTGGATGAGGATCACAACCCCCCAGAGCCTGGCAGTGCGTGGAAGAGCTGCTTTGGGGCAGCACCTCGCTGCAGTTTGTCAGCAACCTTGGAAGCTGTTTTGTGTGAGCAGCAGGATGGATTGCACGGCCTCGGGGCTCTTTGCAAGAAGCAGCCTGTCCTTCACACCCAGCCTGGATGTAATTAACGCTGCTGATGGGATGTTGTGCCAACAGCCAAGCAGGAAACACCAGAAAAGGAGGCAGAAGCAATGCTGGGGCTGTTTGCGGGGGAAGCAGCAGCCAGGTGAGCTGCACGGCAGATGCAGGAGCATCACTGCAGCCTCCCTGGCCTCTGGTGGAGAGCAAGAGGAGCAACACAATGCCTGAGGGTCCCTGCAGATTCTGACATGGTTTTGCTGTAGCAGACAGAGGAGATGAATGGTCCCTGTGAGGTGTTTCTCTCCCTGGGTGCACAATGGATATGTAAACTGCCAGCTCCTAGCTCACTCCTTTCAATCCTTTGCAAGGAATCTATCCTTGGTGCAGGTCAGGGGATGTTTCTCACCAGCAGTTTTTCTGCCACCTTCAGGGTTTGACTAAAGGTGGTGAAGCCTTTTGAAGCCTGAAAAGCAAACTGGCTCCTTGTGGATCTTTCTTTGCTCCCCTCTAGAAGCCCAGGTGCTGCACAGTGCCCAGCCTCACCAGCTCTAAGGGAGAGAGGGAGGGAGGGATGGGTGGATGGATGGATGGATGGAGGGGGGGAGGGAGGGAGGGATGGATGGATGGATGTCTCCAGCAGGAAGAGAAAAGAAAAACCAAAATGGTTTCCATTAGCAATTGAAATTGTTCTTAAAAGAATTTGCCTATTCTGCAAGGACTGTTTAGTAATTGATAGCAATTGCCAGCAATTAACTGCAAATTAATTTGTGCCACTGTGCAGCAGTGTATTTATGGCTCTGTATTTATGGGCACTCCCTCTCCTTAAAAATATCATCGCTGCTTTTGGTAAGTAATTAGAGTTTACTGAATAATTTCCCAATGTAGGTATGAATTTTAACTAACTTTTACTACCAAGTGCTTCATTGTGTTGCTGAGTGAGGGTTTGGCATCATTTATCCTGTTATAGAGCCCAGAGGCTGGGACAAGCATAGAGTAAAGAGATAGTCACTGCCCAGAGCAGCTTGCAGGGATTTTTTATGTCTTAGGTCTCCACAGCTGGCTCCTAAGTATCTCTTCCAAGAAATAAAACTCCTTTGCAGCCATTTGCACCAGTGCAGCAGCTTGGCTGCAACCACATTTGTCTTGATTAGTGGGAACAGTAATTCCTTACTAGTAATAGTAACACTTAACCACTTGAAAAAGGAGGTGAGGCCACGAGGTGGTGAACAAAAGGTGGTGTCTTTTGATGCATTGACTTCAGTTTTGGCTTTGAGGTGCCTTCTATTTGCTTTGTGTTTTTTTTTCTAAGCTGACCTCAGGTCGTGGTTGCAAACTTTTAATGCTGCTGCTCCAGCTCTACACTCTTAGCTCTTTGCTAGGGGAGATCTTCATCTAAGCATGTCTCCAGGACTTGCAGGTTTGAGGGGACAAGGAAATGCTGGTTGGGTGCTGAGGGTGCTGTGACACCAGCCATGGAGAGATCTGTCCAGAAGAGTTGATTGTAGGAAAGCTGTGTCCTGAACACCTTCCATCAAGCTCTGCTGGTGGGTCCATGACTCCCCCTGAAGCCTCCAAGGGATTCTTGGGTGGCCAGGGGTGGCAGGAGGGAGATACATCTCCTGGTGTGTGATTTACAAGCTGTAGTAGTCATCTCCACAGCACTGTAAGCAGGAGACTGGAGGAAGGTGCTAATTAAAGCTCATGGTGACAGCATCCACATGTGGAAGATCCCAGGGAGGGAGAATCGCAAGGCTGGAGAGCAGATGTTGTGTTCAGAAGTGAGCTTGAGAACTGGCAGCAGTGTTTGGGCTGGCAATGCCAGTCAGGGGTGTGCCCAAAAGTGCCCTAAATATGTTTTGGCTGTCCTGAGGTGGAGAGTGAAGCTTTAACTGGGGGTCAGACGAGAGCCTGGGAACCTCGGAGGGACAAATAGCCCACGGCATTGATGTGTAGGAGTGGGACAGCTTTGGGCTTTGCCACTTACACTGAAGTGCCTCTTAGTCATTTGGAGCTTCCAGGCTGCTTGGACCTTTCAGAACATTGCAGAGGTGCCCAGCCCCATAGCTGCTCCTGTCCCTTTTGTCACCTGTAAGTAGGAGGATTGGCCTGCACCTCTTGTTCAAAGGCTGTGCTGATCCTGCCTGTGGCTGCACAGCCTGTTCTGGCTTCATTACTGAGCTTGATTAAATGGTACTTGTACAGCCAAGGGTTGGGAAAACACACAAAGGGACTTTTCTAGTCATCTGAGGCACTTAGGTACCGTGGAGACCGAGGCTGAAGGGATAGAGAGATGTGGTTTGACATTGTGGTTGCAGTAATGAGATGTAACCCATTAGGGCAGCATCCTCCTGGGGTGCAGTTGCCTCTGAGGGAGGGAGAAGGTTCAGACAGAGCCTCAGGAGCTGAAAAAGGCTCTGTCTGAAGAGGAAAAGATGAAGTGGAGAGTGGCCCTGTCCTTGAGAGGAGCTGGGATCAGGCTGCTTTGGCTTTTCAGAGAATAAGGTTGTGAGAGAATGAGACTGAGAAGGTTTTCATCTCAGGATATCACTTCTCTGTCTTGTTTTATAGAGTCAGTGTGTGCAGCCAGCAACGCTGCTCGCACTGCCAGAGCACAGAGCTGGCTGTAGCCCTCTCCAGGAGATGTGTGCAGTGCATGGGGACTCCTGTTCTCCTCTCCACAAATCCTCAAGCAGGGTGCTGTCTCCAGAACACTGGGTCAGACTTGTCTTTGGGAACTGGGAGAGGCTGCAGCAGAAGGTGGAAGCTCTTACTGCAGGGTGTGTGAGTTTGGCCAGCCCTGAAGCTGCCAGGTCCGGGACAGACCACAAGCTCCATCCCAAGTGATGATGTGGAGCAAAGAAAGGCAACAGAGTAACTTTGAGGGCTAAGGAGTAATTTCAAACCGGCAGGCTTGTGGTCTTGAACTCTCCTCCTCTGCCAATCTGCCCTTAGATTTCAGAGCCCAATTATTTTTGTGCCATCCTTCCCGTGCTGGAGGAGCAGGCAGATCTCCTCCCTGCCCATCTGCAAGCCTCCTCACACGCTTCACATCAACCTTTTCCTTTTACCCGTTCCCTGCTGCTGCCAGAGTCCAGGGCACAGGGATAGCTTTCATCTCCTCCTCTTTCTTGTGGTGATTCAGAGCTGGTGGCTTTTGGTCTTTGCACTGTGGATCTCAGGTTTGTTATAAGCTGTTGTGAGGCTGTTTGCGGTGTGCTGGTGCGCGGAGGAGAGATGCTGCAGATCTTTTTTGGATGAATTTGCTACCAGAGCGTGGAAGGATGAGCCCCAGTGACCCAACAGGTCCCCTATGAGAGCTGCTTCAGAGCTCCCCACTTTCAGCCTCTGATCTGAGTGTGCTGGTATCAAGCTCATGTCGGGACAGGGAGATCTTAGGAGATGCTTTAGACTTTTAACTGCAGTCTCTGATGTCTCCGCTCTCCCTTCTGGCAACTCCGAGACATTCACTTGTGTGACTAATTTCCCATCCCCAAAGTCACTGCCTGAGTAAGGCTTCAGGACTCCACCTGTGCTTCTGACTGCTTGAGTGCCCTGCAAACCTCCAGACAAGGGTCAGGGAGGCTGCTGCTCTTGGAGCAGCTCAAAGGCTCCAGGTTTGAAAGCTAAGAGCACTTGGCTGCTCTTTGATGGTGGACGGCAATGCCTGCAGACTGCAAGATCACAAACAGCAAGTTGGGGCTCTCAACAGCTTTGTGCCTGCTAAAATCTCGTGCTCGAGCTCTCACAGCACAGAGCTCAGGAAGTGGAGCTGGTGGATACCAGAACTGAGCAGGAGCTCTCAGAGATGATGACGGTGGAGGTTCTGTCTGGCCTCAAGACTGTGTCCCTGAGGAGGTGGCGAGGAGGTAGGTGAGAGGAAGGAGCTGAGCCATCCAAAATCCTTCTGGAATGCTTGCAGTTAAACTCTGGCAGCAGGATTGCTCACCCGTGATTCATCATCCCACTGCTGCTAGCTCTGGGGCGGTTCTCCTTGGCTGTCTGCAGAAATAACACTGGGGGCCAGGGGAGGAGGGGACCTGTCATCCCCCGGGGGAGGGTTTTGGTGGCTCTCAAGTGCCACCCCGTGGATCACAGACCCAACCTAGGGCGTTGAGAGCAGGAAATCTGCAGAGTGGATGTCAGAGGTGGGGGTGGGCTTGACAGGATGACTCTCTGGTGTCTCGTTGGCTGTGCGTGCCCAAAGGGTGCTGCTGCAGCGGGCAGACACTCAGGTGTGGGGTGAAGAGGTGTGGTAGGGTTTTGCCTGGCTCCTGCCCTGTTGCATTTTGGAGCAGATGGCTCAGCTGCTTAGCTGGAAGTAGCACCTGAAGCTGAGGCAAGATCGAGAGAGCTGAAGCTGTTTACTCTGGTGAAGAGCAGCCTGAAAGGGGATCTTATTAGTGTTTATAAATATCTGAAGGGTGAGGGGCAAGAAAAAGGGGGCAGACTCTTTTTGGTGGTGTCCTGTGATAGGACGAGGGGCAGTGGATACAAACTGGAACACAGAAAGCTCCACCTCAACATGAGAAGAAACTTCTTTGGTGTGAGGGTGCTGGAGCCCTGGAGCAGACTGGGCTCTCTTTGCCTCCTGTGGCTTCCCAAGCAGCAGCAACCACCCAGCCTGGCCAGATACAATCACAGAATCATGAATGCTGGAATGGCTTCATTTGGAAGGGACCTTAAAGATCATTCAGTCCAACCATCAACCACTGCAGCCATCAAAGCATGTCTCAAAGTGCCATGGCCACACCTTTCTTGAACACCTCCAGGGATGGGGACTCCATCACCTCCCTGGGCTGCCTGTTCCAATGCCTGACCACTCTTGCAGCAAAGAAATTGTTCCTCATCTCCATGTCCATCAATATCTGAGGGGTGGGTGTGAAGTGGAAGGGGCCAATCTCTTTTCAGTGGTGCACAGTAATAAGAAAAGGAGCAGTGGATACAAACTGGAACAGAGAAGGTTTCACCTGAACGTGAGGAGAAACTTCTTTGCAGTGAGGGTGCCAGAGCCTTGGAACAGGCTGCCCAGAGAGGTTGTGGAGTCTCCTTCTCTGCAGACTTTCCAAACCCACCTGGACATGTTCCTGTGTGGCCTGGCTTAGATGCCCTTGCTTTGACAGGAGAGTTGGACTTGATGATCTCTGGAGGTCTTTTCCACCCCCTACCATTCTATGAGTCTATGAAAACCAGGCAAGTGGACTTGAGGAATGCTCTGTGCCTTGCCTGCTGTGCTCCTGCAGAGCAGCCCACCCCTCCACCAAATAAAAATTCCATGCACAGAGCTGGTTAAAAACATCAATTAGCTCTAAAACAATTATTTTTTTTTTCCTCTGAAATGCCATTTTATATCTGCAGTAACACAACACAATAATCCTGGGTTATTTAACAGAGCATTTGCCATGAAAACAGTCATTACTCTTTAAAGGCTGCTGACTGTACAAGCCTCTTAACATGAAACAACAGCAATGGAGGCAGAAGTCTTGCTGTCAGAAGTGTCTCCTTCCCCTGGCTAGATTAGAGACAGTGTCACCAAGAAGCTGGTTGCTTGCCTCAGTGCTGTTTTCCACTCCTGGGAAGCCCTTGGTGCACTGAGTGTGGCCAGCATATGGAGGGAGGTTCTCCTCCTCCTCTCTTTTGCCTCGTTGAGACCTCACCTGGAATATTGCTTTCAGTTTGGGGCTGCCCAGTTCAGGAGGGACAGGGATCTGCTGGAGAGAGTCCAAGGGAGGGTTAGGAAGATGGTTAAGGGGCTGGAGCACTGCCCTGTGAGGAGAGGCTGAGGGACTGGCACAGGCTGCCCAGAGAGGTTGTGGAGTCTCCTTCTCTGGAACCTTTCAAGGCCTGTCTGGATGTGTTCCTGTGTGCCCTGAGCTGGATTGTCTGGTCCTGCTGTGGCAGGGGGGTTGGACTGGATGATCTCTTTGAGTCCCTTCCAATCCCTAACATCCTGTGAGCCTCTGACCTGGGGCACTTTGATCTGGTTAAGAGCAGACTTACAGAGGATCTAATCAGTGCTTATAAATGTCTAAGGGCTATGAGTCAAGAGGGAATCATAGAATCATAGAATCATAGAATGGTAAGGTTGGAAGGGACCTCAAGGATCATCCAGTTCCAACCCCCTGCCATAGGCAGGGACACCTCCCTAGTGGGAGGTGCAGCCAAACCTGGCCTTGATTACCTCCAGGGAGGGAGCAGCCACAACTTCCCTGGGCAACCTGTGCCAGTGTCTCACCACCCTCACTGCAAACAACTTCCTCCTAACATCCACTTTCAATCTCCCCTCTGACACTTCAAACCCATTGCCCCTTGTCCTGGCATTGCAATAATCCCTCCCCAGCCTTCCTGGATTCCCCTTCAGATCCTGGAAGGCTACTCTAAGGTCTCCTGGAAGCCTTCTCTTCTCCAGGCTGCAGAGCCCCAACTCTCTCAGCCTGTCCTCACAGCAGAGCTGCTGCAGCCCTCTCAGCATCTTGGTGGCCTCCTCTGGACTGGCTCCAATACTTCCATGTCCTTCCTGTGCTGGGGGCTCCAGAACTGTACACAGGTCTCCACTACTCATCACCTCCTATTACTGCAATCCCTCCCTTCAGGACCACTCTAACTCCCAGGGCTAGCAGCTTTGTCCCTCAGCCAGCCTAAACCCAGCAGCTTTGGCTGTTTGATCATTGCTGCTAAAGCCATCAAATCACACAGATAAAGATATTTTTTGCTGCTAAGTCAATAACAAATTTAGCACTAAATTGTGGTTTCCCCCCCCCTCCTTCCCCCCCTCTTTTGAAGTTCTGAGGAATTGTCTTGGCTGTTTATTATTTACTTCCTTATTAGACCTCTTCTAGATAGCTGGCATGAACCCAAGGGGAATGGGTGGAAATAACCATTCTCAGGCTGCTGAAAGCCTTTGGTTTAAGCAAAATAGTTGTGTTTAAAGATTAATTTAGAGGTGTGCTAAAAAATTGAGCAGGCCATGCATTTTTAATATTGATTGATATTATTATAAAAGATTCAGCTGCGACTCCTCTCGCCAGGACCTCTCTTGGCACGTTTGTCTGCGAGGGATGTGGCTTAGGTATTTTTAATCCTTGATGATTCTGGCTCTTGTGAAATTCATGGGAAGTGTCTCCTCATGTCTGGCACACAGGAGGCTGGGATGTGCTGGGGAGGGCCTAGGGAGGTGGTGAAGCTAGATGGATGAAGGGCTGGTGGTGGTTGAAGCTTGAGTCTCTGATGGGTGAAGGGAAAGAAAGGCTGTGTGGTGTGGTTGAAATCTCTCTGTTGGGTGATGGAAAGGAAGGGGGTGGGGGTGGTTGAAGCCTGATTCTCTGCTGGGGGAGTGAAGGGCTGGTGGTGATTGAAGCCTGAATTCTCTGCTGGGGGAATGAAGGACTGATGGTGGTTGAAGCCTAAATTCTCTGCTGGGGGAATGAAGGGCTGGTGGTGGTTGAAGCCTGATTCTCTGCTGGGGGAATGAAGGGCTGGTGGTGGTTGAAGCCTGAATTCTCTGCTGGG
>WBNM01016061.1:316087-421442 GCA_013399055.1 Ramphastos sulfuratus | reverse complement strand
ACAGGACTCCAGGTGGGGTTCATGAAACATAAACAGAATTAAACATACATTCTACTCAGATCTACATCTGCTGCTACTCAAGAGCCTCATCCCATGGCTTAGGCTGTGCAATAGATTCTTTGTTGAGTGTTCAGTAGGGAATAGCTTTCAGTAAAAATGTTGCAAGTGGATGAAATAATTTGCCTTTTTTAATTCCAGCTTTAACCCTTTGGGGTTTTTCACTGTTTCTGCTTCTGGTGTTTCAGTTGCATTTGTTGATGCTTGCACTTATTGCAGGGTAGTTGTATTTCTAAGTGTGTGCAATTTACTTGCATGGCTGAGTTTCAAATTTTGGATAGCTCGACACAACACAATACTGAAGTCAGTAGTGTAGTCTGCTAAACTTGAAAGAAACAAAGCAAAACAAAACCTGCCTGCCACATCTAAAGGAATCAGAGAATTGTTTCAATTGGAAAAGGCCTCCAGTATCATCAAATTTGATCAAACTAACACCACCACTGCCATTAAACCAAATCAGGCAAAAAGTAAATCATGAAACTTAAGAGAAACTAAACAACACAAAGGATGAGTGATTCTTAATTACCTTGTTTTATAATTTATAAGCCCTCAAGCATAGCTACCTACAGAAATTTAAGAGGCATGTGAAGTGGCCACAAGTTTCACTAGGGGAGGTTCAGGTTGGATATTAGAAGAAGCTTCTTCGCTTGTTGGGTTCTCAAACACTGGAACAGGCTGCCCAGGGGCGTGGTTGAATTCATATCCCTGGAGGGGATCTCTGGAGATCCCCTGGAGATGTGGTCCTAAGGGACATGGTTTAGCCCCAGGCTAGGCACAGTTAGAGAATGGTTGGACTCTGAATGGTCTTTCTGAACTGAAATGATTCTAGGAAATTCTCTCATTCTGATTAAAATAAATAGATATGAAAACACAGGCTTGGAGCACAAGAGCCATAACACAGCTGATGCATTGAATTTTAACCTCACCTTTCCAGTAGACTTTGTTCCTTTCCAAATGCAAAAATAACAGATAGTCCAAGCAGCAAGAAGGCACAGTGCAAGTTCCCAACGAAGATTCCCAATATGTTCAATTCCATCAGATATAGCCAGCACCCTTCGTCTTCCCAGAAAAAGGAAAAGAAAAAAAACAAACCATAACAACATTGAAGCAAAACAGCAGTAGATATAAAACACTGAGCTAAAACCAAATTAACTTCACCCAAGGAGACTACTAAAAATGCATCATGCTAAGACCGAGGGAAAAATAGATTATTCCAAATTAATTTTGCATCTGGGCAAAATATGAACAAATATCTGATTTTTCCAGGATAGTAATAAAATAAAAAATATTTTAAAATAACTTTTGTATAAAGTCAAAGAAAAACCCCAAAACTTCTCTTTGAACCAACAACTGACATATATGATCCCAAAATGAAAGACTGGGTATTTTTCAGAGGATAAGGAAAAAAAAAATTATTTTTAAAATGTTCTAACAATGCTAGTTCCCAAAAACCTGGACTAGCATTTTATTCATGAGAATATATACATATAAAAGAATGATGATTATCTGGAAGATGAGTGGCCCTTGCATGTCCTTTTATTTTCCCTTTTAAATAAGCACTCACATTAAACAAAATGTAAATTATTTAAGAAGACATGAATAAAAAATATTTCCCCTAATTGTATGGATGAAGAGGTTAAAAGGATGAGCAGAAACTTATTCCTATAGCACTCAGTGATTTCATTGTCAACATGGTCACTGTAAGGGAAATTACTCGAGCAGAGGGCTTTGGTCTCACTCTAAGCACTCCCAGGTAAACTATGTATCCTCTAAAACAAGACAATGGGTTTCCAAGACAAACTACAAACTGGCAGTGGCTTTATATTCCAGTTATAAGGTGAAATCAAAAGTAAAAGTGAAAAACAGTGATTTGCTAAGCACGAGGCACCGTAGCTAGATAACTACATAAGCCAATTGGTCTTAGGCAAGCACTGAAGATAATACAGTTATATAAATTAACTTTGTCAGTTATCAAAAATCAGAAACCTAAGATAAGTTCAAGACATTTCTTTGTGATAATTTTTTTTTAGTTGTCAAATCCAAATATCCCAGGAGGGATTAGATTGCCAGCAGCCATGTGATTTAGCACAGGTGTCACTACATGCCAGACATCCTATAAAAAATAAGCAGACATGCCCAGTAATTGCCACCTAGATTTTGCTGCTTGAATTCTGTATGCTTTTCCAAAGGACATGTCTGTCCTTAACAGCACCACTGGAAAAAAAATACTGATGGGATCTGGAGAGTTAATTTGCACTTCAGATGGTTTGGGCCATACTTGCTTGGATAAATTTATTAAAGTTGAGGATCTTTAAGTAAAATGTCTCAAAATTAAACGAGGAGAAATATCTTTACAGATATTTTGTTGGAACATCTTGGAACTTTATCACTAGAACTCACTACCACCATTTCAAAAAATATTGCAAACTCATCTACCTTGCAGGGCACTTAGGGGAAAAGATACTGGAGTCAGGAAGGTTAAAACTGGTGTTGACTTAATAACTGGAAGCTTTCAGAAATTATCATGCATTTAGAGGTATTTTTTGGTTTGTTTTGTTTTTAAATAACAATAATCTTGATAATAAAAATTCCACGAATGACACCAGAGCTGTAGTTGCAACAAACTGGAGATAGCTGTATGAACTATTTGAATCACTACAGAATGCAGGATCTCTGGATAGTACAAGTGGTTTTAAGCAGAGTACCTTTAAGTACACTGAGTTTGCTGCCAACAGCTTCAGACTATGTGAAACTTCACTATAAGAAAAAAAAAAAAAAGAAAGAAAAAAGATTTGTCTTGCACAAAGACCTGAAGATACAAATCATTAACTATTTTTGGATCTCCTTGAAAATAGAAACCGATGAGGGTTTGAAAAGATTTATTGTAGGTATTGAATTTGGTGTTTTGTTGTTGTAGTTGTTTGGAGGGGTTCTGTTTTGATGTCAGAAAATACGCAGCAGTTCAGTTTCTTGAACCAACCAATAGCCTGGGAAAGAAGCCAGGGGACTGGTGTCATTTGAGCATCTTGAACAGAATACTGAGAGAAATAAGCTCCGTTGGTATTGGGGTTAATTAGGAATACTCCCAACCGGAGTATGGGGTTTAGTTCAGTAGTACCAAACAAGTAATCCTACACAGGATATTTTGTTTTAGATAGAAAATTGAATTTCAGCCAGAGTGGATTTGCAACATCTCTCATACACAAGCACTGCCTCTAGTTATGCACATATAGCTTGACTCAATGTTTCCCAAGAAAGACTTTTACTTTTTTTTCCCTGCTATACATAATACAAACTATGAAAGCTAGAAGAATCTAATGAATAAAATGTAAATTTAAGTGGAATAGTAGGGCATAGATCTGATGGGTGGCATTCTTTGTGTTTCCTTTTTGCTGTCAGAAAGGCTGACACAAGGGTATTTGCAACTAGACTGAACAAAATCATGACATTACTACCACAGGGTGGGTTTATTCTGGTTACAGTTTATAGTACCAAATATTATAAGCTTATTTTAAGCCTACAGCTTACCTTGAATCAAAACATAAATGTGGAGAAAAACAAATAAACATGGGCACAGCTGGGAAGAGATAACAGAGCCATAGAAAAAAAATCAGCATACTTCAGGTACACAAAAATAATATGCTTGAAAAGAAACTAGAAGAGCATACAACTTTTTGCTATCTACATTCCAGGAACATCCTGTTGCTAATGGTTACCTCTGTTCTTTCAATTAACATCATTGCATGTATATACCCTAAGGAAATTCAGAAAGATAAACTCCCATGAGAAAATCATTTCAAAATGTATTCTACGCTTACTGATAATGTCTTTAATTTGAGAATGTATTAAAACACCTTTCAGTTTAATAGTTCAGTACAACTGAACTATTCAGTCCAGAAAAACTGAACAGAAAGGAGGACTCCTTCACTGTTGGAATTGCTGTAGAGGGGAATGTTGGGAGGTATCAGTTACTTCTAACTACTCATAACTGAAAAGTAACCTTTCCATGTAAATTTAAAAGCTAATATTTTGAAAGCTTGTGGCACCGCATTATCAGCTGAGAGAACACTGCATTTTGCTTTGGAAAGAGCATCTCGATTAAAGCGCTCCAACGTACAGAGCTGTACCGGCCTCTGGAATAGAAAGGGAAAAGGCTCCTGCCAATACATTGTTGAAAGGAATGTACTGGGGTACTTATGGCATTATCTCACGATCTGGAAAGCTGAAGAACAGATTCAGTCTATTTGAGAAAGGTCCCTTCATGTTCCCTCTCTGATTTGGAGCAGTTTCCAAGATATTTTTCTTTAACAACAAACACCCAAAACAGAGGAGGCAGCCACTTCTCCGTCTGTATCTGCTCAGCCAGCAACATAGGTGGCAATGCTCATTTTTTACTCTGGGCCAGACTCTGTCCTCAGAGGATTCTGTGAGGAATGAAAGGAAAACAAAATGACCCCTCTAAGCAGCAGTGCTACTGTGCAATGGGCTTTCTTATGCATTTTGGTTATGCTCCTTTCATCCCTGAAGATTTTTCAGACACAAATGTCATTACCTTGTGATCCTCATTACTGAGCTACTTGTACATCAAGCACAACAGATTTGAGTGTCAGTGCTGAACAAATTTCTCAGTGGTTTAGTAGAAAACTGTCAATATCTTTCAGACATTGAGGTCTGACCATAGACAAAGGTTCCTGTGTTAAACTGAGTTTAAGTTTCTATCTAGAACGTTTTCTAAACTCATCTTTCTTCTTGTTATCACACTCTATGCAATTAAGATTCCTTCATTTTTGTGAAAATTTATTGGTTCAAGTATTTCAAATCCAATGCATTCAAATGTCATGCAGATATACAATTTCTGACATGCAGAAACTGGAGCAGACATTAAGTGACTTCTGAAAAAGTCAGGATTCCATGTTCCAGAATTCCTTTTTGGATGCTTGAAGTGTTAGGGAACTACCAGCATCCAAGTTTCTGGTAAACATCTGCATGCAAACAGTCACAGAGTGGATTGTTGCACTGTTAGAGGCTTATTCCACTAGTCAGCAGTCATGAAATCAGCCTCCTTTGTAAGGCCATAATGATGACAGTACTTCCAGACATACTGAAAAGCTGAGATGTTTGCCAGGGACACACACAAAAAGTTAAAAGTTACATTGTTTTTGTCACGGAGATCAGAAGCAGCTGCTTATCTAATGTGTCTGACACATTACTTATTGATGAGATCGTGGCCAACTATACAGCTGCACAAATGGCTTAGAAACAGCAATTCTGTGTTGTTTCACCACCAGCAGCATTTGTTCTGTCATCTGAAGCACCACAGCTTTCCCACTCTGATGGACAATCTTTAAAAACTGAATGCGAACTTGACCCTGCACCCTTCCTAGGCAGAACAGCTGCAAGTTCTTCAAGTCAGTGCTCCCTCAACCCTTATGATTGCAAGGAGCTTTAAAGCATCTCTCAGGTAGCCCTTTTGCTTCTATTTGAACACTTAGCTCTGCTGAACAGCACAGAAGCTTTCCTGTACTATAACAGCTGTCAGGGAGTTGTGACAGTTCCCTGTGGCTGTCTAATCTAAAGTAATTGTTATCTAATTTGGAAGAGAGACTGATCCATCCATCCAGACTACATAGAAAGGGAGCA
This sequence comes from Ramphastos sulfuratus, assembly GCA_013399055.1. Taxonomy (NCBI): domain Eukaryota; kingdom Metazoa; phylum Chordata; class Aves; order Piciformes; family Ramphastidae; genus Ramphastos; species Ramphastos sulfuratus. Next base: position 415,745 of record WBNM01016061.1, on the reverse strand, counting down.
TCTTAGGAAAAAAAATGTTTATTTAATAATAATACATAAACTATACATGCAGTAGTATTTCAGAGAAGGCTCTGTTGTCTGAGTCAGTACGCTCCAATTTATCACAGTATCACAGTATCACCAAGTTGGAAGAGACCTCAAAGATCATCAAGTCCAACCCGTTACCACAGACCTCAAGACTAGACCATGGCACCAAGTGCCACGTCCAAACCTGCCTTGAACACCTCCAGGGACGGTGACTCCACCACCTCCCTGGGCAGCCCATTCCAGTGGGGAATGACTCTCTCAGTGAAGAACTTTCTCCTCACCTCCAGCCTAAACCTCCCCTGGCACAGCTTGAGACTGTGTCCTCTTGTTCTGGTGCTGGTTGCCTGAGAGAAGAAAGCAACCTCCTGCTGGCCACAACCACCCTTCAGGTAGTTGTAGACAGCAAGAAGGTCTCCCCTGAGCCTCCTCTTCACCAGGCTAAACAACCCCAGCTCCCTCAGCCTCTCCTCATAGGGCTTGTGCTCGAGGCCTCTCACCAGCCTCGTTGCCCTTCTCTGGACGCGTTCAAGTACCTCAAAGGACTAGACACACAATCTTTCCTAAAGTAAGGAATAAGAGCTTAGAGAAGGTGACAAAATTACGTAGTTTTCTTTCAGAGAGTAAAAAAAAAAATGAAGTATTAAAGTGTACAAGATGGTAAAGATTTGAGATAGCATTCTCTATCACCTTACATACTCATATGACAACTTTAGATAACAGTGTTCATCTGATAAACTTACACATTCTAAGCTGAATGGTAAAACCAAAGGCTTGAAGATTACTTTGCAAACTCCTCAGGAGTTTTTAGTAAATATATATACATATATTATATATTATTATATTAGGTAGAACAAGGTTAAAAGAAAATATATCCTCCAGTAAAATGAGCCTAAAGAGTTTTCTTGTTACTTTCCTAGTGAATTTATTACTGTATTTATTACTCTATTTTCCAAAGTTTCTCTTCACTGGCTTGGTTCATTACCTCTTGACACAAGAAAATGTACAGAATGGTGCAATATTGTCTTAGGTAACAAGTTTAGCAACCATCTGTGTACTAAAAATATCAAAACTGTGAAAGAAATTTCAGCTATAAAACACAAATCAAACATCCTGTTCTATACTTTATGGGACTTTATATTAAAAAGGTAGCTGCCAAATAAAGGAGGCTTCCTGAGCTTCACTGAGTGAATGAAGAAAAGAAACTTGTTAGAAGAAAACCTACACGGTACAGAACTGTAGCAAAACTGTTGGGGAGATCTCTCCCTTTTACAGGATGAGCACATCTATTTTAACAGGGATAACCTTTATAATGGTGAGCCCCAGAGTACTATATTTTCTACTTGCTACTCCTATACTACACATATTGTACACTATGATGCTCAAATTGATGTCAAAATCTAGAAACCTATATAATTCAGGCTATGTATTAATTTACTTGGCATCCATGTTATATAATCTCAAACCTTAGGAGGAGTGAAGGAGACAGAAGATGCACTAAGTGACTGGCTAGTGCATGGACCCTCCTTTGATTTACTAATCTGCATAGCTCTTTTTACATGATAACAAGGGAAAGAATGACATTAATAATGTTAATACCATATAGCAGGTATATATTTTTGAGAAAGAGAATGCCTGAGAAAGAAAAGATTCTTTTCAGACTTTCTTCCCCTCTAGATTCTAGCATTTAGGAAATTACACATTTAAGCTGGTTGTGTCAGGTGTATTTTTTTTTCCCTGTGCTACAGTGTGGTAATCACTGAAACATCTACAGAACTAATATGGATACAGCTATAAAGTTGAACAATTATAATCTCTCAGTGAATTTGTAGCAGATTTAGTCACTAAAAGTATGTGTTCTCTGAAATGAACAGCGAGAGTACAGATGCTGAACTCACTACAAGTCAAGATGAGCTGACACTTCCACTTTTCTGAAAGTTACAGATAATCACAGAATGCATTGAGTTGGAAGGGACCTTTAGAGGTCATTTAGTCCAACAATGTTACATATCCAGAACTGAGAAAAGATCCAGAATCTGTGTCCTGTACACGGCTCACTTTTTAAGGTTTCATGTAAACTCTAAAATAGGAAATACATCCATAGGCTCCCAAAAGCACTACAAACAACCCTTGCCAGTTGTTGCTGGATACCCTCTTGCAGTCTACAGCCATCAGTGCTCAAGGACTAGAAAGATCTGTAATACAATTCTCTTAAACAGTATGGATTTTGCCCTCAAAATCTGCTTTATTCTAACCCAGCCTCTTTTTTTTTTTTTTTTTTTTTAGCAGAGAGACAAATCCCAGTGGTCACATTAGTGAGAATCCCTCAGCCAGAGCATTACACACAGCTCTAAAGTATTTCCCTCTTGCAGAATATTCCCTGCAATCTATACATACCAGAATAATTTAGTCCTAGCCAAGATACATTTCCTGCTGTTCAGCTCATTTCTTTAAGTCCTGATAGGGTTGAATATTGCTTCATTCATTATGCATTTTCACACATCTTTTCAAATCAAAAGGTAAGATTAAAATTTTCTCAGACTTTGCTCTAAAATTCCTAGTACTGCTTGCAGATGACACACAGTTCCTGTATCTATCCCTTGTGCCTCATTAATGCCATTGCTTAGGTATGTGCTGTGACACTACTTAGTAGCTCTTGGGTAGATATATATATATAGATAGATAATGCTTTTTCTCATATTTATACACAAGCACACATATATCTGCAGTGAGAGACAGTGATGGATAAAAACAGAACATCCCACTTCTCCTCTAGCCATTCCTGACCTATTTTCCCTCACCCTCTTTCAGTGAAGTCGTGGCAACTTATTCTTAACCAAGACTAAGAGTTCAATCCTGTCAAGTAACTTTTTGTACTGTTCCACTCACCTCTGCTCTATGGTTTCTTGGTATTCCCTCAATATCTCAAATGATTCCTCCAGTATTTTTGCTTTTTTTTCCCCTATTCTCTGAAGAAGTGATGCAGTGACAAAAATCTCCCTTTTGTCCTCCTCTGAGTGACAAATTAGTTCAGCACACAACAGCAGCTGTAAACTGAAAGCACCTAGAAGAAACGTAAGTCAACCTGGTGGCTCTCAAAAGTCATGTTGAACCTTTCAGGCAGTCTGTAAACTTGCTCACTCATCATTATATGTTCATAAAATGAGAACTACATATTACAAAATATTAAGAATTATTTCATAATTTTGTTAAATAATCCTCATGGTGAGCATTTGGCTACAAATTCATGTAACAAATGAATGATTGTAAGCTCCATCTCTTCCACACAGAACAGGCCAATATAAAGCCATTACCTGACTAGCAAAAAAAACCCAGAACGAAACAAAACACCCCAAAATTCCAACCAACCAACACTCACAAGCAAACAAAACAACAACAGAACCAAAACACAAAACCCGAAACAATCCTTAAAAAAATAAATACTGTCAACACATTTCTCACACTCACTGGCCCTGTACTGACTCCTGGTTACAAAAGAACCTAACAAGTGACAACACAAGAGCAGGGGCATAAGGCAATGAAGAATCATTAATGGGTCAAGAGAGAGAAAACTGCAAACGTACAGGAGCTGTTCTGAGAGTTCTGAGGACCTTGGTCCACATTTACAGCTACTGAATCTTCATAAAATAACCACTCTCCTACAGTACTTGCAACTTACAGTTAATTAAATAAATCCAGATAAATTCTACTCACTGTCTTTTTCATTTGTAAATGAAAAACAATGGTCACCAGAGTTGAAGTCATTAAAAAAATAGCTGCTGAAGGGACTTTTTGAAGATATCAGTCATCTTCCTCTCCACACAGAGGACAAACATGCCTATATCTTTGTTTCAAGGCCTGCACTGATTGATGTTCTGTAACCTTTATAGGAATTCTGTGGTAATTTTAATGAGCTTTCTTCAGAAGTCCTCCTGATACTGCAAATCAATTTCCTTGCTGCCATATAAGAATGTAGAAGAAAACAGGGAAAAATGATACCCAAAAACTTCAGTGTTTTTCCAGTCTGTGTTTGGTATTATTTTTCACACAGCAAAAAATGCCTCACCTCTGAGCATTTAATTTGCTTAAAGAAACCAAAGCTAACACCCTTTCTGTTAATGTCCTGAACCTACAATGCCATACTCGAGAAATCTTCTTGTAGGAAGTGTCTAAGCTGTTTGGTTGGGTTTTTTTAAATGATACTTTTTTGAGAATCAAAAACTAGATGCAGGCTTGCTTAATTGCATGGAACTATTTTCTTTAAGCAGTGGTCATATGGAAATTGCCAAGAAATAAATGGATGTGACTGCTCTTTAGCATTGTTTTCAGAGTTACTTGGGCATCTCTAAAATCCCTTGTAGCATGGTCCTTAAAATTCCCAGTTTCAAGGCATCGAGCAAATCTAACAGACACTTTCTTGGACAGCTGAAAATGACAGTCTGTTATTTGCAAATCCACATGCATATTTAAAGGATTCCAAAGGTATTGAAATATATGTCTTGGAAGAGTTACGTGCTACTTATTTGCACATCTAGTCTTGCAAATTCAATTCCCATGGTAAAATGGTGGAGAAAATATTAGTCGGGGTGGGCAACCTTGTAAAACACAACTGTAACTTTTCAACTTGTCCTGTGCAAGACCCCTCTGTCATTTAGAAGAGTTACTGAAGTGGACTAATTGGTTTTAGGCAGCAATTGCCATCAGTACTATCTTGCTTTTAGTTTTCCAGAAGATTTAAAAGTTTGCCCAGATACAAGTATAGAAGCTTGTACACAGTAGGTCTTAAAGAAGAGTTAAAAGCTCACTTTTGAATTTGCACATGACCTCTACTGAAAGGCTGCCTGTCAGTTTTCTCTTATAAAAGTAATTTAAAAAAAAAAAAAATCTTTGTGAAATCAATTACAACCCTGGAAAAAAAAAAAAAAAAAAAACCAGGAGAAACACATCTGGATATTTTGGTATGTTTTGCAACTGACTGATTTGGCCAGGCTTGTCATGGTACAAATGAGGTTTTGCTGGTTTGGATCTTTCACATCTTTATTAGTTTGTTGGGGTTTTATATATTGTTATTCCCCTGCAAGCAAACTCTGTTTTGCTGAAATGTTTCTTGTCCTACAACATCAAAAAAAGTGGATGTACACACATGTTTAAATACACACTCCTATATTAACAGCAAAGGAAATGCTTTTTATATTACCAATTCCTTAAAAAAAAAAAGAAAAACGAAACCACAAAAATCATATCCTTCAGCAATCTGGATATCTGAGCCAGCAGCTTCCTAAAGGTCATAGTTTTTAAGCACATTGCTCAGCTCCCTCTGCATGTTTTTCAATTATTAGTAGGTAATAATACTATTGCTAGAACTTTATAATTGTGTAATTAAGGGGTATTTTAAATACTTCACCTATGACCTTTGCTACAAAAATGTTATTTCTATTTTTGCCAATTGCTACAATCCAAAACTTTCTCAGATTTTATTGTTTCCTATATTTTATTGTAGAAGCCAACTGAATGCTACAAATTCCCAAAAGGCATTCTAAGTAGTAGATAGTGAAATAAATGCTTTATGACCCTGATGTGGGTTTGGGAGTTACCCACCCCCCCCACACACTTTGTAAAATGACCGACCCAGCTCTTTTCTCTATTAAAATATTCCAATTAGCCTTAAACCAGCACAGACCCCTATCTGAAATAACATCATTCTAAAAACTTGGAAAATAAAAGACAAAGCTTATTTGTGGTACCTTCACAAACAAATAAATGTTTATTTATACACTTTAAGTACTCACAACTACTGAAGAGGGGTTTGTAACATTTTAAAGTTACTTTTCCAAAACAAAGGTGGGTCACCTAACACCTAATTTTTATTATTTAAAACCTTCTGTTATAAAATCCTGTTTTCAGACACAAAAATACCTATTCAGACTCCTACTGTTTAAGCAAAAGGGTTTACAATAATTAGCTTCCAAAATAGTAATAGAAATTTTTGGCTGCACTCAAAGCACAGGCATAAGAAGCAAGTATTTCTTGTAATAACATAACAGCCTTAGCATTGCAGAAAAATAAAAAAAGAAAAGGAAAGCACGTGCTGCCAACAAGATTCATCAGGACACAGGTAAAATTTTCCTAAGAATCCTCCATTAATATACTCTATTGCTGCACACTGACTAACTTCACACAATTTGCAGAATATCTGAAAAAACCCAAACACCTGGAAGAATGGAAATGAGAGAGGCTTGAAGATCAGTTGGACTAAGACTGTCTGGACAAGGACAGTAGCAGGCAGGGAGAAAGAAGCAATGAGCAGAAGCAAGAGCAGTCTGTGATCAGCTGTCAAATGAATTCAAGGAGCAGGTGAAAAATGTTCAGGGAACCAAGAGTGGAGATTAGTGAGCAGCCATTCTGAGACTAGATGCTGGACATTATCCAGATAGTGCTGGATTAAAAAAGTGAGGCTTGGTGGCTGCAGATGGGAAGCTGTAATATACCTGATTAACAGACAAGTAAAAAGATAGTTTACACTGTCCAAAAAAAAAAAAATAATATGAGTATGAATTACAATACAAAGGTGACAACAGTAAGAGGTGGAAAGGGCAGGACCAGATGTAATCCTAATGGAGGATACTAAACTTGATTAATTGTAGTAGGAATGACAGGCAGGCACTAGCACTAGCTCACCAGTGTCCCTGAAGCATGCTTGCATTTAGTTTCACTCTGACTAAAACTTCTTAAGTGTCCAGAACTAAGATTAGAAATACAGAGAGTGAAGAGTGCATAAACAGGGAGAAGAGGCTAGGACAGAGAACAAACTGCCAAAAAGCTCACCCAGAATGCTGGAAATCCATATCCATAGCCTTCCTCTGCCCTAAAGCCTATGAAGCTTTCTGTCAAAAGATCTCCCCAGATATTGGTTCCCTGCTATTCTGCATCAGCTGGATTCAGGAAAAGCTTTCTCTCTCTACTATCAGTACTGTGTATAAAAATTTGAACATTTATTGGCATAAAGACTGGAATTGGATGGCCTAACTATTAATCTATTAGGTATCAGAAAGCCTCCCTCAATTCTTCTTGTCCTCAAGTATCCATTTCAATCTAAATCATCTACATAAGTACTGAGACAGTAGGAGAATGATTCTGTAAACATCTGTCCAAAGCAACATTCTGAGAAGTAAGGGTAGCATCCCACTCTATACTTCATGATTATTTAACTTTTACATGAAATAGAGCAGACTCAAGAGAAGATGATGAAATTTCCACCCCTTACCAAACACGCTGAAATGGAACATACGTCTTCAGCTTCTAGCAAGCAAAATACAATGAAGAGAAACTTCCAAATACAAAAGTTTAGACTTCAAAAAAGAAAAAAAATGTATACAAGTCACTTAGATTTTTAGGCAAGTGCACAAAATAAATTGGGGTTTTTTTGGAATGAAAAAACAATTACTTGTTTCAAACAAATGTTACAATGTCTTCAATTAGGTAATTTTATGTTGTCTTAGGATTTTTGTACATCATCTTTCTTTTCTTAATTNGTGATACTGTGATACTGTGAAATAAAATTTGTTCAACCTTAATTTGAGTAGTATGGAAAATATGCTAACAGCCTTAGCATTGCAGCACTTTTACTGTCTCTTTTCAGCGCAGATTCTCTTCTTTAAAATGGGAATAATTTGACCTTCTCAAGATTTTGGGAAGATAAATGAACAGGTACATAATCAAGAAAACTATGATTGCAAAGCTGTTGACACCATGAGCACCCTAGGAATCCTTGATTTAATTAATAACTTTGTCAGCAGAGCAGGAAACTAAAAAGTAATGATAAAAAGCATTAAAAAAATAAAGAGAACAAAATATTAAGTATCTTCGCAGTGTTTGTTCCCTATTTTAGCAAGAAAACAGCAGATTTATTGAAAAAGTATTAGGCAGTTCATTAATATGATGATATTCATAAAATATGTGGACTTAAAATTGCACAACCTTACTTCTACTATTTCCTAATACATTAATACTTGAATTTGCAACTTTTAAGATCATTTTTTTGTCTGTAATGAAAACATTATGCATAGTGTTCAAGATAAAGCCAAAACCCAGGGAAGTTCATCTGCCTGGTTTAGAGTAACATTTATCTCTTTGCATTAAGAAATCATTTGGGCATTCTGACATCTATCTCGTTTACCTCTTTCAACCAAAACCAGGCAAAGTCAGTGGTTTTGAGGCAAAACCAGATATAGAGCTCACATGAGTCCAAACAAAAAGCAGTTTTCACACGGCCTCTTATGAACTGAACAGAAACCAAGCAAGTCTGGCACAACTCAATGTTCTACAAGACACACACAAAGGGTCTAGTTCTGAGAGGTGCTGAAGGTCTCTGGGTACTGAGCACTGCATGATCAGGCTCAAATTGCTAATGACTTTTCATGGAGTAGTGGGGATTAACCACAATGTGACTCTTGCAGTCATTTGCAGCCTGAATGGAACAGGAAAACCTCTTTTTGACTTTTCAAGGAAAAGGTTTGTGCCTTTTCCTTTTTACTGAGAATAGCCCCTTTTCTTTTCCCTAGACAAAAAAAACTGTTTTTTTTTTCTCTCACTAGGCTTTACTTGGAAAGGCTAAGGATGTGTCACCCCCTCCAGAGAATGACAGGCCAATAACTAGACTTTCTTTAACAGAGGACTACGTTGTTGTAATACAGCCAATAAAAAACTATTGAGGTGGAATCAACCACAAAACCATGGGCCCTCTGTCCACCCAGCTCCCTTCCCAGGCACTAGAAACCTCAAATTCCTGCCCATAGTGACAGACTGGAGCAGCAGCCAAAAGAGCACACAGACATGGCTGAGGCCCCCTATACCTGCCAGGCACATTCCTTTCCTAGGATAGCATAAAGAGCAATGGAGAAGGATCTTCTTTCAGTTCTATTTTCCAGGCTATAAATACAACCTCATTCAAGGCCACTGCTCTCTTTCATAGTACTGATTTAATATATTGATAATTTCACATACCATGATTATCACTGAAGCTACCACCATTAACTGTTTAAAGTCTAGACATGAAAAATTCCATATGCTGTACCTTGAATTTATTATTACTATTTCTCTGAAAACCCTTAATCAAACCATACAATTAAGATTAAATCAACACCATAATGAATGATTAACTGGACAGTCTCTGAATACTGATCAGCAGTATGAAATGAAAACTGAAAGCTCAGGCGTTTGTTGTCCTTTAGAATATAGCATCGGAGAGTTTGATGAATAAATAATTAATTTTGATTGATTCACCTGCTTACCTTAGAAAGCTATACACAGATGGAATATTAATCTTCAATACTATGGCTTGCAAGGACTTTTTAAATAAGGTAAGAAATACTTTAGTTTCCTAAATTTTCCCAGGGTTGTCAACAATGACACCTGCAGTCAGTGGCAAGTCTGCTAACTCAAATAATGTTTTAAAATACTAATAGGANTCTGTAAATATTCCTGTATATAGTGTATATATCTGCTTGTATATTGCGCTGAGCTGTAAATATAGCTTCATCTAAACTTCCAGCCGACTGAGTTTTAGCCTGGGTCATTTTACAAAGTGTGGGGGGGTGGGTAACTCCCAAACCTACATCATAGGAATAGGCATTCTGAGCACAAAAACAAGGTAAAAGAGTCCAAACTCCCAGACTTTGCTTATTGCTCCTCCAGCAGGGTCAGACAATTTTCACTGTATAGCTACACACAAGTTAGTTATCAATTACAAGCTCACAAAAATATTGTAGATTTTGAGATCTTTGCATGTACATGAGATTCTTCCAAGCATACCAAAAGGCAAATAGAATCTAGGACTACAATAGTACTTTTTTTTCTTTTTTTCCTAATTTATTTTCCCTTAAACAAACAATCATTCAAATACTAAATGGTCCTTCATTCTGTGTGACCCTGCCATCAAAGCTGGTAGACAATGTTGAATTATCAGAGGAAGTGGGCCTATACCCACTGGGGTAGCAAGGAAACAGTATCCCCTCTGTACAGACCCGACGAAGGGTAACTTAGTCTGCATGCCAGAAAAGTTTCATAGCATTGCAAAGTACCCTCCCAGTCACCACTGCAATTATGCAAGTTGCTGTTTGACTTGAGCAACAGTTTTAGGTATAGCTAAGGCCACAGAAGCAATAAAAGCTATAAATACTTCAGCAAAAGGGCTGAGGTCTTCATTTGCAATCCTCAAGACAGCTCAGGATTTGCTTCCAGTCACAAATAAGTAAGGGCTGAACCTTCAAGCCTAAAAGATGGGAAAGACCTAATAGTAGTATTAGTAAAATAGGGGAGAAAAAGCCCAGAGTGAAGCCAATTTTTGGGGCCTGGTATATTCATTTACCTGTGTGCACATACACAAAACCAAATCCAACTTGTGTCCTGCTACTAACCTCTGCTGGCATTCACATAGTACCAACCTGCATCTTCCTCAGCACCACTAACTCTTGGACTTGAAAGAAACGCAGCTTTAGCACAGCTAAAATAGATATTAGTGTAAATGCACTTTCGTTAGTTTTTGAGTTTGGGGTTGGGTCTTTTTTTTTTGGGTTTTTTTTTTTTTTTTTTGGGGGGGGGGTTTGTTTTCAATTAAAAAAAAAAAAAAAAGAAACAGAAGCTACTTAGAATATTGGTAATTCATACCAAAGGAAAGATGTAATTTCCACCTGACAAGTCACACATGCAGTATTCAGTTCTACACATAAACAGGATAACATACAGTAAGCAAACTGAATCACTACTCACAGTAACTACCACTCCAGTTTATAGATTATCTCATGAGTAGATGGTAACAGGCCAAAAAAAAAAACCCCATGAAAACCTCACAAAGCCTGGGTGTTTTTTTTTACTTAGCTCATCTTTAACACAATAAACTGATTTTATGTGGCCATTACTTAGAGGAACTTCAATTGCAGACTCCACATCTCAGAGAGCAAAGCGTAAAGGTTTTGAATGCTGTGGTTGTTCAGAAGAAACCTAGAGCCTCCCCTTTCCCTTCACAGGCAACAATTAATTAGTTGCAAGGAACCTGGTCATTATGCAAATGAATTCAGTCCTGTGGTTGGTTATTGCAGCAGAGAAGGTTCTCACACTGTCCACGAGTTACAAAAATAGCCATGAGCATCTGCTCTGTGCAGCCTACCCCAACAACTTTCCTTTTACTATTTGTTTCAAAAAGAGTCTTTCAATAAATTTATGGTTCCTGGCACCAAAGTTTCTAAAGAAGTAAAGCAACATCATTATGAACAAGACCTCTTTGGCTAAGACAAATAACTTCTCTAGTAACAGTTATCTACAGTCTATAAGATGAATTGCTGGACAAATTAACTAGTCAAGTAATATATTTACTTCATATTAACTACTCTGATCTGCACTGCATATCTGCACACAAATTCCTCTGGCATGTAGTTATACCCTATATATTTAAGATACATAACTTAATTATAATCTTCAGTTCATTCCAGTTATTTTAATACAAAATTCATTCTGATATTTAATAAAGCTGGTTCTTCCACTTCTAAACCAATTTGCTGTTTCTATTTTAACATCTGGGGCCATGCAACATCATATCTACTTAAATTTTAACAAGGAAAATACTTCCCTCAGCAGGAAGAGCGTGCATTTCTTGTCCAAAGGTGAAAAGCTACGCAGCTTGAGTATTGCTGGGACAGAGAAAGCAGACAAATGTAATATCAGATTGGATGTAATATTCAGATTGGATGTTAGGAAAAAGTTCTTCACCATGAGGGTGCTGAGACACTGGAACAAGTTGCCCAGGTAGGTACTGGAAGCCCCATCCCTGGAAGTTTTTAGGGCCAGGCTGGATGAGGCTCTGAGCAGCCTGGTCTAGTGTGAGTTGCCCCTGCCCATGGCAAAGGGTTTGGAACTGGATGAGGTCCCTTCCAACCCTGACAATTCTGTGATTTTGAACTGTGAAATAACTTAGTCTTAGAAGTAACATTCCATTTCTATGACTGCCTTAATACACACTCTGCCCTGCAAGGAACAAATATGTGACTATACATGCACTAATTAAATACTTATAGTAAGTAAAAAAAAAAAAAAGTGCCATCACAAAAGCAGTTTGTATTTTGTTAAGATACAATTTCCTTCTATGTCTCTACCTAGAAATCAGTTTCAAGGAGACAAGAGTTAAACTCCCACATTATTATAGCTGAAAAACTAACCTTACATAGTCCTTTAAAACATAATTCGATACAGAAGCCAAAGTATTCATTAGGTCAAATAAGGTGATGGTGCAATTCCCAAACTCAAGAGAAGAAATATCATGGAAATAAACAAGAATTATTTAAAATCATGCTCTCTCTTTCACCTCTGCCTCCTCATTAGTATGGGATTGAGGCTCTTTCCTCAAGCAGCAGGAGCCAAGCTTCCAAGAAAGTGGCACACTTTGTTCTATGTTCTTTCAGGATATGGAATTCCTTTCCTTGTATCCTCTAAAAAAAAAGAGTTAAAACTCTCATGCTGGCTCTCTTTGGCTGTATGAGAAAATTTCCAGCTGAACTCACATTATTAAGTGCCATAGTGTTACAAGTGACTCAATCATGTGTAAATGATCAACACATGGGAAGAGAAGGAATAGTTCAATCAAAAGTAAAGTTTATGTGCACTTACTCCCAGAATTCCATCACTGGAGAAGTGGCATTTTGTAAAGAGACTTGACTGCAGTTGCTCATATTAAGTTTTTGAAATTCCACACAGTTTTCTATAACAAAAACAAAACAAACAAACAAACAAAAAAAAAAGAATTTGCTGTATCAACATGTAAGTACATTTCTTCTTGTGCATCTTCTAATTTACGCAGATTGAGAAGTCACTATACTGTAACACAACTCTATGTGATTAAAGGATTTCTGGATACACTAAAATGTCAGAACTGCTACTTCTGCAACATTATTTTGATCACCAGACCACAAGGCTGTCCCAGAAAAATGCCCATGCAACATGCTACCTTCCTCTCTGACACTTTCCAAAGGTACAGTTGCAATGGCAGGGCTCCTAAAATGTCTGATGGAAAAGAAAGATGCTTTGGCAAACTGAGGCAATTGATTGGGAGTTACAACATGCTCCTACTTAGCTGCTCGTTTGATGGGCAGTGCCAACACCTGGCTTATGAAATACTGCCAGCAACAAGTTTCCACTTCATCTTAACATGGCAAGTGAAAAGTCACTCTGGCTTGTTATCTCCCATACAGAGAAAGGAAATTAAAGCACCTCAGCATTGCTGAGTTGGCATTTAGTATTTGGACAGTGATCAACACAACGATGCTCTTTTGCAGGGTGGTCAAAATTGATACAGAAGCCTTCCACATCTATGGGGCCTAAGACCAATTCCCTGACAATCTAAGCTGCAAGATTTCACAGCTTTAAGTGCGTTCAGCAAAGGCGATGATGACCAATTAATAAAAACCGTAAGAGTACAATTGGTACACGATTAGAAATTGAACAAATACAAGACATAAAGGTTTTACATTTAGGAACCTGGAAATAAGGGCATAGGTATGTATTCCTCCTCATGGATGTTTGCAATCAGCAAATACAATAGGTAGAGCATCACAGGGAAAAATATCAGTGAGATGACAGATGCAGAGCCCTACACTGCAAACTCTAATGAATACACGCCTCATCTTCCATGTAAGACTCTACTTTGCATGCAGTAAGGGTGTGACTAAAGCTTCAGAAGGAGGTTGATGAACATTATCCCTTAACATCTGGCATTAAAAAGAGTTAATCCAAAGTTCCACATTTAATATTTTCCTCTCCCGGTTTCATCAGAGTGAAGGAGCAAGACTGTAACCTGTCATCAGCTCCTCAGTAGAATTCACTTACTGCATTCGGGGAGAATAGACGTGATTGCAAATGAGAGTCTTGAGATTTAGTCAGAATATCTTACAGAATTAACAAAACTCAAACTCTTCTGCTGCCTGACATTACATTCTACAGGAAAATATGCTCATACAATGACTGAAACCAAAAGAGGTATGACTAAGTCTTCAGGATTCCTTTTTTCATGGCATAGTGGTGATTGTCCTATTTCCATAGACTTTTCTACCAGAATAATTTTGTTCCTGACATTTTAATATATTAATCAATTACTTGGAAGTACTTTATAGCAAGAACATCTGCTACAGTCATACCTGTATTCCATTCATGTCCACAGGTGGCCCAAGGAAGCTCTGTAGTAAAGCAATTAAACAAGTAGAAGATAGCCCATGCTAAAATGATGATGTAATACACATTTAGATGTGCTTCTATAACTTGGGTAGCATATCCAATGCCTAGAGGGGAGGAAATAAAAAGAGACAATAGAAAATGTTTACTTTTCAGATGATTTAAAAACAAATGCTTACTACTTTAAAGATATCTTTACTCTAACCCTGTAGCAATTTATTTGCTTAAAATTTAACAAACAGAACACAGAACTGGTTGTTACCTTCAAATAAAGGGCAAACCTTCCTCCAGCATGTAATGCCTCCTTCACTAGTAAACTGTCCCAAGGCTGTCTCCAAGAAAAATACTGGTATTCCACAGCAAATAAAAAACACCACATATGGGATGAGGAAGGCACCTGCAAGCAAACATTAGGGAGGTATTGGTTATAATGAACACAGTTCTTTGACAGTATAGAGAGAAATTGGGGTTTTTTTGAGAGAAAGATTATCTATTAGCCACCTCTCAGGTGTTGTGCTGAAAGTACAGGAAGCATTTATTCTTGGCCCCAAATATCAAAAGTTAACCTGTAAGCCAGCATCACAGAATAAAAGAGATCAGAGCAAAGTTCCTCAGTGCAGACTAAATTTTGCTCATGTGCCTTCTCAGATGCAGTAAAGACCAGTGTTGCTCAGTCACAGAGCTCTGCTCTGATCATCACCAGTCAGTCTACACTACCTTCTCTTCCTTGCTTTTCTCAGGAAAGCAGGGATGATGAAGTATAATGGAAACTAAATCCAAGAAGTCCTTTGTATAAGGATAAGCCTGATGATAAGAAAAAATGACAAAACAAACTTTAGAGCTACTTGAAAGTGCAGGAAAGCAGGTTTCCCTTATCAGTTAGAAATACTAATTTGAAATTCTAGGAAGTAACAAAGCATCAACATTTTTGTCAGGTGCTGACTCCAGCATGGATAATGAATAGTACAATTCAATGCTGAAGCATTGCATAAAACAGCAAACTTCTGTTATTAACACAGCAGAAGTATTGCAGTTTTCAAATGATTGATCCTGTTGCTAGGTATGACACCTGAAGAACATGTCTGAAGCAAAGATATGCATGTTAGGCATCATGTCACTTACAGATAACATGGATTTTAGGTATTCCATTTAAAACTGAACCTAAATGACTTTTAAAAATATCAAATATCACCTTTTTACTATTTAGAGAATCCATTAAGAATTAAGGCATAAGGAATTTCTTTCTTATTCCCAAGTACTCAGATTTTCTGATGAGTCAAAGGATAAGGTAGAAAGCAAGTGACTATAGTGGTTGACTGAAACAATGAAAGAAGGAAATACTGAAAATGAAGCATAAAATAACAAATTCTGCCATTTTCCACTTACACCAAAGGTTTTACTGGTTTAACCAGGCAGAGAAATGCAGCGAAGTCCAGCACAGAATAATTTATAA
The DNA here is from genome assembly GCA_013399055.1 of Ramphastos sulfuratus. Taxonomy (NCBI): domain Eukaryota; kingdom Metazoa; phylum Chordata; class Aves; order Piciformes; family Ramphastidae; genus Ramphastos; species Ramphastos sulfuratus. The sequence continues at coordinate 400,054 of WBNM01016061.1, read as the reverse complement.
TTTACACCTTGAAAATGAGACACCATTACATCTCCCAGCTTGTAAACAGATCATATTGCAAGAAATGTCTAATTTTAAATATACCAAACAAAAAAAAAATCCTAAAACCTCCACTAAATATCCATAAGAACAAGCTAAAATTATAGAAGCTTATGCCTACACTACCTGTTCCAACTTGGAGTAAGCACCAGAGAGAGGTCAGACCTCAGAAATTCCCTACTACTGCTTCTAGATCTATTCTGTATCTAGCAAGCTGTTTTGTAACTATCCAGTATATCTTACCATTGTCTTCACCTACCACACACTGAGTAGTTTTCAGTATTTACATATGATTGCATCAAACAAGTCCAACTCTGGTCTAATTCCAGTAGGACATTCCAGAGAGTTACAAAAACACAAGTCATAGATCAAACCCTCATTGAATAAAATCAAAGTCAATGGCAAATATCCCATGGTGCCAGAACATGGCCAATCGATCCAGACATGAATTCTACTCTTAAATAAGAGAGTTGTGATTAAGAATTGTATTTCAGTAATTAGTTTTTCACCAAATCACCCACAAATATGGTTAGAACATTTTCTACCTGATTTATAGCCTTAAAAATTACAACATCCCATTTTGACGAGCCAGCATACGCATACAGCTGGGCATATAGAGGCTACTATATGAATATGCAAAGCTTCATTGTATAAACAAAAAACAACAAAAAAAAATAGCCTATCTTTTCCTCTACCAAAGCTTCTCTGGAAAACCTTGACAACCAACAAGAAACAGTTGTGCATACTAATATTTATGTAATAACACCAGTGCTTGTTATTCTGGAAACAGGTGAATTCACATTGTATTAGTTTTGCCAAAGTACAGACGTATAAAGAAAGGAACGGCAAACCCTATGCCTATCTTTCATAGTAGCATTAGCCTTATAGAAAGGGCAGACAAAATGGGCCAGACCCATTCCTGAGTTCAGACAACTGTGTCTAGTTTTGGAGGGGTACGGCAGAGAAAATTGGCACAGTGCTGCTGGCAAACAAACCTGTCACAGAACAGATCTTTGCATATCGGCCACTGAATACACGATTTTTAACCCAACCTACATGCTTACACTAACACTGATTCAGGTCTTGAGTGGGGAGAAAGTTGAATCCAGTCCACAGGGTTCTAAATTCAATTTTTAATATACTTTTCTTTCCTTGTTGCTTTACAAGTCACAGCTGACGTGCTTGTTCTGAACTGTCACATTTCACATAGTTCACACTGAACTGTAATCACTGGACATCACATTGTATTTTTGTAGAAGTTAAGTCTGTTGTTCTTTCTCTCAACTAACATTCTTAATTATATAAGGCTTTCTCTCTTCTTTCAGTAATAGGCAGCTTTTACATCTTCCCCTACCCTACTGTAGTGATCTGGGAAGCAATGATTAAAAAAACATTTTTTTTTTTAAATAGTCAATTTAAAAAGATGTTCATCTGACGAAGAAAAAAGTACACTTTGTGGCATTATCAAAACAAATATCCATCCTCTCCAGATTATACTGTTGTGAAAAACAAACTGCGACATTCTTTTCTGTGTCAGGTAAACTTATTTAAGTATGCTTGGGTCTGTGTTCACATGCAGAAGAAAACACATAGTGTACTGCTAGAACAGAACACTGGCTTCTAACGCATTAAAAACTTTACAGAATAAAACATGTGAACATATTAGCAAAAAAGAAACTTGTGAAAGTAAGCCAGGCAATATTTGGGGATGAAAAGGGAACAAAACCATAACGGTTTTATGCTTAATTATCAGGTGCTTAGTGCTTACATACAAACACTGAGATCCTGAATACCTGTCTGTTCCTAGTCTAAGAAATCACTGTAAAACATTCTGATTTGTTTTTTTTCCACATGCTTATGGTGAGCTGTAAATCAACATATGATACCATCTTACCTCCTCCATTCTTGTAGCAAAGATATGGGAATCTCCACACGTTTCCTAACCCAATAATCTCCCCTGCCACAGAAAGCACAAATTCAACCTTATTGTTCCAGTGACCCCTTTCATGAACTTTCTTATCATTGCTGTGGACGAGGTTGGTACTTGAGGCTTCTGGGTCCAAAGCATCTTCTGGTTTGCCATTAATTATAGGAATAGTCTTTTCAGCTGTCATGACTGTTCAGCCTAGAGGAGAACAAAAGGAAAACATACTGATACACGGTTTTGTTTTAAGTCACTTGTCAGTACTCTTCTGTGACTAAAGAAGTCCTTTAGCATGTCTTCTTATTACCTACATAAACTTGCAAACTCTCTAAGGATAGAGATGTGAAGAAGGAAACAAAGAAAAGGAAGGAGGAGGGGAAATAAAAATAAAAACGGAGAAAAGCTTGCATACAAGGGAAGGAAAACATTTCTAAATTGAGACAGACAAATCAGTAGTACAGTATTCTTTAAGGCACAGTTAGCGAAGGCTTTCAAAAATCCCTCCTCAAGCAAGGATCCCAGCTTCACTAACCTACCAGAAGACAGAGATCTCCCGCACCTTCCAGGCACATAATTGACAACACAGATGTAGAGAAGGGGGGCGGAATGGTTTTGGCCTGCCTGGAGGAGTAGGAGAGCTCTCGAAGTACTCACCCAGGGCTCTGCCTGTGCCTGCGCGGCTGGCAAGGGGCAGGTCTCTAGCTGAGTGCCCGGCTCGAAGCAAACCTCGCGGGCTGCAGTTCTCCGTTGTGCTGCGCGGAAGGCACGGGCCGGGCGCCCGCGGCAGAGGCGGGCAGGGGAGGCGGGGATAGAGCGGGCAGCCGTAGGATAGCGAGCAACGGGGAGCCTCGTCCTGCTCTGCGTCTGCTGCCCGGCCAGCCGGCAAGGATGGGATAGGATGGATGCTCCCCGCGCTCTGGATCCGGAATTTGCAAATGCTGAGCCTTCCCTGGAGCGATGGTATAACACCCGCCTCCCCCCTCCGCCCACCTCAGGCTGTCCCGCCAGCTCCCCCCATCCCCTCCTCCTCTTCCTCCTCCTCCACCCGCATCACCACCCGAGCATCCCCATCCCCTCGCTCCCCCGCCCGGCGCTAAGCAACCGGGGCTGAGCACCGGGCGGTACCCGGCCCCGCTCCTTGCAACCCCTCAGCTCCTCGCTCTGTGAGGGGGAAGCGACCTCCCTGCGGCGGAGCGGTGGCTGCGCACCTGCCGCCCGCCTCGCTGCAGTGCCCGGCCCCGTCGCCGCCCTGCCCGCCGGTTCCCCCGCGCCTGCCGCCCACCGGGCAGCCGGGGGCTGGGCTGCTGGGGTGCCAGCTTCCAGTTCACGCCTCACAGGTTTAAAAAAAAAAAAAAAAAAGGCACCTACAGAAAGCAAAAGACATTAACTTCATCTGGAAAAGGAGGATGAGAAGAGGTAAAAAAAAAATGGGGAGAACATTTGGGGAGTGTGAAAACAATGTGGGCAATTTCCAGTGACAATGGGAAACTGTAAAAGTGACACACGTGGGGTTTGCATGAGAGCTAAGCAAGTCTAAAACAGGAGCAAGAGTAGGAAAAATAGTACAAACTGTTTTGTTCCAGGTTGAATTCTCTAATTACTAAATTATTGAATTTTCTGAATTATTTCAAATTAAAGGTTTTTTCCCTCCCCCTTCTTTCTTTTTTCCTTCCTCCCCCCCCCCCACTTTTGGTAGGTCACTTATTTCCACCCAACATTTCTCAACCCAAACTAAATACCTTTTCCATTATTCATCTCTGCAGCTTCTCCTTGGCAAACAGCAAGGCTCAGCTCAGATTTTAGCTTTGAGTCTTCCCTGGGATATAAATTCAGTTGCAGCTGTGACCACCTCTGTTTTGCTCGACAGCTACAGGAGATGCACAGTGCAACACTGTCCCTTAACTCCTGGGTTACATCGAAGTGTGCTGGAGGGTGCTGTCCCAGACACAGTGTGCGCTTCCACATGGATTCCTTCCCTCTTGCCCACCAGCTCCATGGACTTTCACACCACCAGGAAAATTTATCCAGTGCTTACTCAAGGCAATGGAAAGATACCCATGGATAGATTTTCTATTAACTTTAGGTGACTTCAGAAGCTAGAGCCTGATCAGACCCCGTTTACACATGTAGTCTCAGCATAGAAGCTCCTATACTGGTTAAGTTTTTAGAATTCTGTTTTACATTATGTATGCCACCAGAGTGGGTGCTGGGGCCTCGCCCTGCATACTCTGTCAGATATAGCACATAAACAGGTGCAGGATGAGACTCCTTCATCTCATCCTATATGCTATATAGCATTAGTCAAACCTATATTGTGAAACTGAAAACTGCTAATAGTAAAGCTATGACAAAACTACTGAATTCTGTTTTTTTAAAAATACTTTTTAAAAAAGTATCCTCTACACACACACACCATTACCAGAGCTGCATTTGGGTTGTCTCATTGTGGTTTGTCTGGGTTTGTTTTGAATGCAACTGATATTCATTAACCAAGGGGGGACTAGAGCTGTTTATCCTAACCTGACTTTGCACAAACCAAACTCAGCTTTTAGGGTTTTTTGTTGTTTTATCCCTTCCCCATCTTCATCTAGCTTTCAGCAGGGATCAAAACAAGCATTGCAGTTCAGTATTCCGACCAGACCAAGCAGGCTCAACAGGATACACTTAAACATCAAAGCTAAAACTGAATTCTTTCTTCATTCCTGAGAGTAAAGCCAAAAATGAAAGGATGCTAAGGGACAGCAAACATGTGAGAGATCAGTCTTCTTCAAATAGACCAATGATACCAAACTGGAGGAACCTGCTCAAAGGAAGAGCATAGGATGGCTGGCAGGTACAAATCATGTTTAATCGCCGACATGATTAATTCCTGGTANTGCACACAGTTTTTAATCCATTTATTATTATTATTAATAATAATAATCCATTTAATCCATCTTTTATTATTATTTATTTAATCTACTGCCATATTCTTGCACTGATTCCCATTTGGTGTACTAACAACTGAAGGGTTTATGGGAGTAATTGCAAGCTACTATCTTTGGGAATACTTTACTGAAACTCAGCATGGTGTTTGCAACATAAAATCTCCCAAATATTATACCAGGTTGATAATCCACCTCTCTTGCAATGAAAAAAAAGTCCCTGGATTTCAGGCTACATCTCAGTTCAAGCACTAACCTAGTGTGTTTCATCCTTCTCATCATGAATTCATGCCTGCTTCTGTAAGTCTGATGGGACATCCACACGTGACATGCAATCAGAACGCAAGTCAATGACTGGCATGAAAATTAATCTTGCAGCATGGCCGCACTGTAAGACAAGAAGCTGATGATTACCAACACCAATAAAACCAATATCTAGTACTAAAATATCAGTTAATTAACTACAACCTTAGTACATACTCTGTACAAGGGCTCAAGCATCGCACACCGAGTAGTCTAGTTCTGTCCAAATAGGTTTCTTCTGCACAGTCTGCTCCATTCACCATAAAGAAACACCATTTCTGCCAAAGAATTTAGGATTGTTACCTGTAATCCACTCGCCGGAAGTAAGTTTCCTGGTCATTCCTCTCAAGTCCTACATTAAAATGTTGTGATCTAACAAAGCAATTCAAGCTCTGTCTTGTTCAGATTTACCTCCACTTTCCCAAGGAAAGTCCGTGTGGAAAACAGAGGTTTGAGTGGAAATCGGATGTTCCTGTTAGCCAAAAAAATGGGCTATAAAGTACCAAATGTTCTAAGACTACACTTATTTAACTTTACAAACTAAAATTAATGAACATAAGGAGCTGATATATAGAGTAAATTGAAAAAAAGAAACTCCACAGGATTCCTGATGTAAGTTTCTCCTGTTGACAAGTTCTTGTTTACTTTGATGGGATATTTGAGCAGTCTTGACCATATTGATCTGTTGGCTACTCTTCAAGGATATAGTTACTAGCAAGACAAGCATTCTTTATTCAAAATTAACAGCTTTACACCATAAAGTCCCTATCAATGGTCCTCCTTAGAAGACCAGTGTAGAATATAACTCTAACTTCAAGAGTGTCATTATAGCCTAGCCAATTAATCAAATTGTTTCATTTGGATAACAATTCTGCCAGGATTCTGCAACAGATGACCCAGATCACTGGGGAATACACACTGTACCTAAGCTTCTCTGGTTACTGCAAGAATCCATGTTCAGTCTATTTTTCCATTTATATTCTGTTCTGGGGCTTCTAACTGGGCCATACTTTCAAGACACAAATACACAGAATGTTAATTCTCCACATGTTGATGTGTCTTAACTCTTACACTTCTCTTGTCCTTAGTGCCCAACCTTTTGTAATGGCAGGTATTGTGCAAGATTATCTTTTTTTTTTTTCAAAATTAATATAATTTATTAATTTTTTTAGTCGGGAGTCTCACTACTGGCCAGAATTTTAATAATAAGTTCTTTGCAACGGTCATGAAAACATCACACATAGAAAAACAGAATCTAGAACACTTAAGAAATAAGTAGCAATAATACAACATTCAACTATTAGAACTAGAAAGAGGTTCTTGTGGTCAGTTATATCACTTGTCCACTAGAGGGACTCCAGAAGCCCCTTTCTGCTTTAAGGCTTTTGAGTATTTACTCACAAAAGTTACCTTCAGGTTCCTGGGTGTGATGGTTTGGAAGTTNGCCAAGGATTTGATTTCTCTCAGCAAAATATTCCAATTAGCCTCAAACCAGCATACCAGGGCTAACTATAGTTTCCAAATAGTACCCAAACACTTGCAGGGAATTCTGTCAGTGTCTTCTAGATCTTCCCAGGCTCTAACAAGGGCGATGGGAGAGAGGCAGACAATCTCTGACCTGATCCTGGTTCCTCTTTGACTATCTGTGTCCCTTCCAAGGTTCCCAGTCTTGGCAGAAGACTTGTGGATGTGCAGGTGGGCACAACGTCACACTGGCTAAATGAGCCTATCACCTGAAGGCACTCAATACCTTCCCCTGACAAACTTGAGACAAGGCAAGTTTCCAGACAGACAAACCCAGAGTATCAGGGCTTGTTATTACATAGCAAGCAGACTGTTGCAGAGCATGACAGGATGCAACAGCAGTGAGGCAGAAGCATGATAAGGCAGAGCAATGGCAGGAGCACATTGAGGCAGAGGACATTGTTTTTACCCACTCATCTCTTTTTATCAATGTAGTCCAAGACTAATGGTTTCTTTGGCCACAGATTAGCCAAACTGCCATATTAGGTAAGGTCAGGTCTTACTTTTACCTTTTTAGGGCAGAAGACAAGTGTATAAACACATGCAGCTACCCTGTTTACAAGTTTAGAAGGAGACTCAGAGGCATCAGACCTTTTGTCTTCCTTTCCTGTGGTTGCTTCGCACAACAGCAGAAGGAGGGAGAGCAGAAAATATGTCTGGGCAAGCCAGGACATGTTTAGGCCTAATATGGCCTTCCACGACAGCTCTACACAATTCAAGATGCAGGTAAAGAAAACTGCATGATACAGTTGCACATTTTGCTTCTCATGCTTCAGTTGTACGCTNGTTTTGAGGATCGGCCAGAGGAGGAGTTAGAAGAAGAAGTGGTTAGTGAATTTAATTTGTCGGAGAGAAGAAGCCAGAAGTTGCAGGATAGCCCCAGACACTGTCCCAGAGCGTGCCCCAAGCCCGACTGTCTATCTAATGTTTATGTTCTTAGTTTTATCTGTTGTCAGCAAGCCTATGAGTGAAGTAGACATCACCATTGTTTCCTTTTCACAGCCTATAATATAATTTTCTCTATTAAAATATTCCAATTAGCCTTAAACCAGCACACCTGGAAATCAGGATGCTTTGCTTATCCTGCACTTTGGATCCTTGTTAGGATGCCTCTGTTGTTGGTTTTTTGGGTTTGTTTGGGATTTTTTGTTGTTTTGGGAATATTTTGGTGGGTTTGTTTTTGGTTTTTTTTTTTTGGGTTCATTAGTTGGGTTTGTTTTGTTTTTTTCTTGTAGCACTACAGCTGGATGAGAGTAAAATCTCTACTATGCTGCATAATATTTTAGTTCATTTATGTGCCTCTAAATTTTTGCATTTTTCCTAATTTTTTTTTTAAAAAGGCAATAAATACCTGTCAAAAAAATTAAATTACAGCTACCATGAACAGAGATTGTTTCCTAATAGGGAAATCAATGCAACATTCACACAAGTATGAGCAAAAGTCATGTTACATAGCTATGGAAATTAAAAAGGCTTGGGCTTACCTCCATTTCTTCTTATTAAACCATTGTAACTGCTAATTCCTGTGTTGTTTCAACAACATAAAACCTATGCCAATGTAACTGAAAGGAGGAGGGAACAACAATCCTCTCCAGATTTAGAAGCTTTAGTTTAGATTTGATATAAGCAAAATCTGCAGAAGCCTTGTGTAAAGATTTCACAAAGTTAGACTCTGGGTAAATAGCTACACAAAAGATAAGAAGCATGATAAGTATTTCATTAATGATAGTGATCTAACACAATATTTTGGATCAAAAGCCTGAGATCATAAAGCAATTTGTGACCAAGACACCTTTAGCTATGTTATTACAGTCCTGACTAAAGTTAAAAAGCAGTAGGCTATCTGATGTGTGCCTGTTTTCTGCAATGGGGAAAATAAAAGAAAAGATTTGCTTACTGCAAATGATAAGTTTCAGCTTAGCAACAACTGATTGTTTGGCTTCTATTTAGAAAGGCTTAACTGCTATCATTGTAGATCTCTCTCAGATTTATTGCCTGTGCTTCACAAAGTTGAGATGCTGAATTTAGAGTGCAAAAGAGCTGTAAAAACCACATCAGTGGCCTTCTCTTGTCCCTTGATGCCAGTCTAACGTTTATGTGTTCTTTCTGTTACTTAGATTTTATCTTTCAGACCATCTTACCTTCTAAACAGGAGCAGATGATATATTCTGCAACAAGGAGAGAATGTACTAACTTCTCTTCCTCTTTCACAGAAAGGTGGGAGTTAGAAGTGACCCCTGGAGATCAGCCAGTTCAATCCCCCCACTACAGCAGGTTGTCCAGGATCACAGTGCCCAGGCAGGTTTGGAATATCTCCAAAAGGGGAGAGTCCACAATCTCTCTGGTCCTGCCTGGTCCAAGGCTCTGGCACCCTCACAAGAAAGTTTTTCCTCTGGATCACCTCAGAAGCATTTTGCTGTGAAAGGGTTAACCTCGGCTCACTTACAGGCTCCTGAGTGCCTTTCATCAGACAGACTTTTCTGACAGCTATTTGGTGACAGTGTGTATTTTCCTGTGTGACAAAGGAGATCCAATATCTCATGAAAATGGTACACATCATGGGTTCTTCAAGTTTCCCCACACAAGTAAGCATCATTCCCATTGTGGTTTGTGAAGACATCTCACTGGTAATATGGCCAATAGTATCTTGAGCTTCCTGAACTTGAATTTTACAGACAGGGAGAGAGCACATGGTGGGAACCTCCAATAGTGAGGTTTACAAATAACATCCAAGAGTTAGCTGTCATCCATTCAAATTGAACAGAGACCCTTTCTACATTGTGCCAGTCTTATCTGCTGATTTAGATGACAAAAGCACAGTTCTACTTTTACTTACAGAACAGCAAGAATACAAACAATAAGCAACAAGTTATTTTTATGAAAAAAAAAATCCTCATGCATCTGACTACAAACATTGAGGGACTACACTTCTGAATGAGAAAAAATGATGCATATTTCTATATGCTGACTAAAAAAAACCAAAAAATCCCAAACCAAAGCATAACAATCCTCCAGTAGTTTAGCAAAGGCATGCAGACAAAAGTGTTCAATGAGACAGAGAGAGTGAAATGTACTAATTTTTTTGTGAAGAGAGGAAAACACCTATCCACAGCAGTGGCAGCACCGGAAGAGAAGATACCTATGGAATGATATTTTAATGTGACTTAACCAGTGGGACTGAATAAAAGAAATATCATAAAGAGATATTAGGAGAGTTATATACATAATACCACGACTTATCACTATCTGTCTTATCACTACAATTAGTATTCAATTATTCTTCCAGGTCAGAAACTGACCTTGCAGCCTTCATACAGCTGTAAACATAATCAGTATGCCCAAATCATCCTGACTGAAAGGGGCTACAATCTGGAAAAGGAATGAACTGAGGCCCAGAGCCTACAAATATATTTTCAACTACATTAAGATTTTAGAATTTGTATTGTTGAAGGTATTCAATGAATATTAAAGGCAGAATTAAATTCAGATTANTACAGTGAGGGTGGTGAGACACTGGAACAGGTTGCCCAGGGAGGTTGTGACTGCTCCCTCACTGGAGGTATTCAAGGCCAGGTTGGAGGAGGCCTTGAGTAACCTGTACTAGTGGGAGGTGTCCCTGCCTATGGCAGGGGATTGGAACTAGATGATCCTTGAGGTCTCTTTCCAACCTTACCATTCTATGATTCTATGATTATAGATGCTGTCTGCAGGCATCTAAACTCTTTTATCTTATCCCAGACATTCATTCTTGCTGCAAAAGAACGCAAAGTAGGATAGTTGTATTGTGCACTGCACGCTTCAGGTTATTGTGGAGAGACTACAAAGAGCTTCAAAGTTCAAAGAATTTCACAGCTATGCACCTCAGGTGGATAGAGTGAACCTGACAGGAAGAAGCACATCCCCCAGCCCCTAGGTATTGATCCCATTGCACTTCATTGCATGAACAGCCCATCCAGTCAGACTTTGTGTTAGTCCATGAATTTCATACAACTTAGCTTAATTTTTGAACTTTAGACTGAGGCTGTAGAAGAGTAATTAATAAAACATTTTCCAGCTTACAGATGAAGTTATTCATCACTAGTTAAACAAACATGGAAATGCAAATATATTGCAATTATGTGTTTTCACATAATTTCAAATGTTTCACATAATTTTCAAATGTTAAGGAACAGAAAGATTTATTGATTAATTTCTCCTGATTCACAAGCTTCATATGCTTATCTCTAACATTTCCTTACTGTATTGGTTTGGGCTGAAATAGAGTTCATTTTCTTCGTAGTAGCAGGTATGGAGGTATGCTTTGGATTTGTGACCAACTCATGATACCCTTGCTATTACTGAACCATGATGACAGAGCATCAAGGCCTTTTCTATTTTCCACACTGCTCCAGCAGCAAGTAGGCTGGGAGTGCACAAGAAATTAGGAAGGGACACTCCAACTGAGCAAAGGGATATTCCATACCATACACACCATGTTAAGTAATAAAACCCGAGGAGAAGAGGAAGGAGGAACTATTGTTGAGTCAGGGCGTTATTCTTCCCAAGTAAGAGTCATGTACCACGAAGCCCTGATTTTGTGGAAATGGCTAAACATTTACTTACTGATGGGAAATGGTGAATGAATTCCTTATCTTGCTTTGCTTGCACATGCAGGTTTGCTTTGCCTGATGAACTGTTTTCATCTCAACGCATTAGTTCTCTCACTGGTACCCTTCTGATTCTCTCCCCTACACCTGTAGTGTCGGCGGGGAGAGCAGTCAGCTGTGTGGGGCTGAGCTGCCTCCTGGGGTTAAACCTCAATACTTACCAAGAAACAAAAGACCAGTGTTCAATGTTGAACAGAGAAGTATCTAATTGTCCTTCACAAACATGGTAACCTGTGCAATACTTCAGTTGAGTGATGGGTGGCAGCAACACTGCACACAGTCTGCCAAATATAGGTCTAAAATGCATCAGCATGAACTGCAAATTTTCATCAGAAATGTCAAAGGGATGTGAACGAAGGAGTGGTTTGATTTATCTGAAATAAAAGCTCCAAATGACAGGTCAACCCACGACGAAGATTTACTTTTGTCTGGGATACAAAATAATATGAAATATGTATGACAAGTTAACTGCAAAATATTGTCCAACTCAACCACATCTATTTTTGGTATTTTCTAGCTTTGAAAATGGAGAGCAACATCAAGATGTTGCTTCAAACTTAACAAACAAACAAAACCGAGAGGTCTTTCATATTTCGAATGTTTTCTTTATGGAATTCTTCTTGGCTGAAGCTGCATGTTAGTAAAACAAACTAATTGTTGGTCAGCTCTTATCAAACTCATATTCATTATTTGTCTGCATTTTACCACTGTAAACATTTACATTCTGGAACATCCAGAGTTTTAGAGAAAGTAGGATGTGTTAAGTTCTCTAAAGCAGGCTTAGTATATTCACACAGCCTGTGTTACTTCAACTTCTCTATCACATAAATTACATATGACAACTTGGCCTAACTCAGCAAACAATCCTTTTTTGAGCTGTCTGCTGGCGCACTGCTGATTAACAATTAATTACCTTCAACAAGACTCCTGCAGAGCAGATGATGTGATACTGCAGATGTTTCAGCCAAGTTGCATTTCTGTGTGCTGTCAAAAAGTACCTGAAGGTTTTTTACTGCGTTGCTTTTTGTCACTGTACTTTTGGTCAAAAAAATATTTCTTTTGTTAGTTTATTGTGGGTTTTTTAAAAGATGCTGCACTACCTGTGCACCAAAGAAGATCTTCTTAGTAAAACATTTTCTTTAGAGTGGAGAAAAAAAATCAGCTGTTGATGGACATCAAGCCAACACCTGTAGATTTATCTTCAGTGATTGGATCAAAATGGAACTAAGCTGGTAGGCCAGAGAGAACACATTGTAAAACTTCACCTTACTATGCCCAGCAATAGCAACATTTCAGTGTTCTAAGAGTAACTATAGAATACTCTCAAATGTTATGACACTTACTTACTAAGAAGTACAGCTCTGTGATAGTCCTGGTACAAGGACTTTGTGTTTCGCAGATGAAGAAAATACAAGAGCACCAGAGCACACATAATTTTATCGCTGCGGGACAATTATTTTCCCCAATGACCTGTTAGAAATGAGCAAAGAAAATCAATGCCAGATGAACATTACACCAAGAAGGCATACATCACATTTATGACTGCAAATCTCTGTGTATAGAGGAATGAAGAGCAGTAAGTAGATTTCTACTTAGCTGGCACAGATTTCAGAAGCCTGATGGTGGATATGGTGGGATGGCAAGAGAAGATATGTATGAATTGCCGTGGGTGGCAATTTTTTGGGTGTTACAATGCAGACAGATAGTTCTAAGTTCAAGCTTTCCAGAAACTTTTGAGAAAGTCATGGGTGTTCTTTTAGCATGATGCTTAAAGTAGAATGTGAAGAATATTATTTAGAAGATTCAAAATATTTCTAGTTACTACTTCATGTCATCCTCCATTCCTGTCCTATCTACAGGAAAATTGAAACTCATCCTGTTTGGCTACATTGAAAAGAGAAGCTTAAAACACACTTGTGTCATTCTTTTCCAAATGTCTGGCACTGGGTAGAATCATACTACCAGAAACATTGAGCCTAATCCACAGAAAACCTAGTGCATGAGAAAATACAACATTTTAAAGGTCATTATATGCAGAACTTGTGCCAAAGACTTGTTTGACTTCCTCAACATGTTTATAGGACATTATAAGCAACATATACAGAGAGCAGTGAGTGGACATCTCATATTCACTAAGATGTGTAGTACTTCTGAGTCCAGAAAAGGAGCAAAAATAAGCAGTGTGGCTCACTTCTATTTGCAGTCTGTAGTGCTAAAGGTGGTAGTAGAACTGCTCAGTGGAAGGAAATAACTACTCGGTACTCTGTATTCCACCATTATGCTTGAGTTTAGGCACAACGTCTGGTGAATATAATCCCCAAAGTAGCATCTTTTATTTCTTAAACTCCTTTTCTAAATTGATTTTCACAGAAATTATGGAGTCAAATGGACCTTCATTGGTTTTTTTTCCATGGCAGTCCTTGCATTCTGAAAGCTCAGAAAAGCATAACAGTATCTATCACTATTTGTAAGGTATCCAAACTACAAATATAACCCTGATTCAACAAAAGTTGAATCCTCATTCAGGTTTTATTCACCTTTTGAGAAACAGTTGTTAGAATAACATTGTCCAGTAGGTGATACTGTAATGAATGCAGCTAAACAGACAATTAAAGGAAATATTATGTGCTGTGCAAAGAGAGAATAATGGGTCATTGATTTCTGGAATGAGGTAGCAATGTAAATGTTAGAATGAAATAAAGTTTTCTTCTGATTTATTAAATCTAGGAAATCTTTGAAAATTGGAATGTCACGTTATGTTTGGGCTTTTTAAATGCTTCAAAGGTTAAAAGTTTGGAATTTCATCTGATGGAGAAAGGACTAATGCCTGGCTAGTTTGTAATCGATCCTAGACTGTAATGCAATTCTGTAAGTTTCAGCCAAATTATGTCCTTAATTAATCGGTTCCAGTATCTGTAAGAATAAAAAATATTTTTTTTCTTTTCTGTAGGAATAATTTCTTATGCTGAGGAATGCTAGGCACCAATTTAAAAACCAATCTTTTTTTCTGAATATAGTTCCAGTCATCATTTCCTGATGTATTTAGTTAACTAAAACACAAAGAATACTAACACAACTGTCACCAGCAGCTTAAAGTCTTCTTGCAGAATGTCAGGTTCTCCTCTCGTCTCAACAAAAAAAGGGACCTTCTTTGATAGAGTCGAGGCAAATAGACTAAGATGTCCTAAACTGTGAGAGCATGAATAACTCATAAATAACAGGTCTTCGTTAGCTCAGCTATTCACAAGTGTACAATTCTTGAGGGCATCATGAAGTGTTTTGCAGACAGCTACTTCGCCTGTTACAGAGAGTAAATAGGAGTAGAAAATTGCATACGGAGAAGGAAAACAAATTGAGCTGCAGAGATGTCCATAATAACAACCTTTCAACTTCGCTGGTTGCAGGAATACACTGTAGGTAAATACTGTGGAAGTTTTGACCAGTGCATCATTTACAAAGCTTTCAACACATTCAACATCTATTGCCTGAAATCATGAGAGTTTACAGATTGGGGACCTAAAGATCAAGTTCTCAGGAGCTAAGTTTCCAATCTGTTGAAGAAGACCAGAATATTTGATTAGTTCTTTGCAGTTTGAAAGGGAGTTGTGCATCTTAGACTTTGTTGGGATGATTAAAATAGTTTAGACTAAGGAGAGTAAGGCTCTACACTTCACTACTCTATATCTGTAAGTGCATTTATCTTTCCAGGAAGTGGGAATGTCTTCAATTCTTTACTGAATTTACACATAGAAAGACATAATACATCTACATAGTAGAAAGAAAGTTTTTACATCAGGAGGCAGCAAGGGTTTGGAGAAGGATGGAAACCAAGACCTTAACCCTATCCTAGCTGAATCTAGGACAGCTATTCATGTATAGCCAATGTTTATATGTATTGAAAGGCACACTGGGTTGGTTGTTTGGTGGTTTTGGTTGGTTGGGTGGGTTTTTTGCACCAACCTTTATTGCACAACTATGATTATGTCACGATGTATTAACCAGTGGAAGGGAAATGACATCCTCCAGCAAGATTTTAATTGTGTTGATAGCTACATGAGAGTGTTCATGCTGTGTACTCACATACATGTAATTTCTTTAACACAGTGGCTTTAGATAACTTCTTGTGTTACTTTTTCCAATGCTGCTTTGGTAACAGCATCCTGAAGTTCTAAGTCCCCTTTTATGTTTGCAAATCAGAATCCTGGCCAGACACAGAAAACAACCCATCTATGAGTCCATTTGATTAAAACAAAATTTGGCTGCTGCCTAATGGCTTGCTCAGGAAGCATTTGGGTTGCATTAAAATGAAGAGGCCAAAGAAAGTTCCTGAGCTGCATTCAAAATCTGATGTTAAAGGTCAAAATACCATAGAGAATTGCACCTAATCTGTATAATGGCAGAGCAGAAACTCTCAGGAAACAACTTAAAATTTACCACTGTACTGAAGCAGATATAAAGTGCAGTTTCATATCTACATAAATTATACACTCATGAAAACTTATCTGGAGAAATTGTGGCAGCTAAATACAATAAACTTAACACACACTTAAGTTTTGTTTCATATTGGTTTTCTACAGATAGTTTTCTCTTAATGAGAGCACTTTTTTTACATGACATTATTCTAGCAAAAACGTTCATCAAATAGGCTAAAATAGCAGGAAAAGTGTCCAAATTTACAGTTTACACTAATCAAACATCTTCCCTTTCTGTTCTTGACTGAACATTAATTCTCACTCTGCTTTACTACTATGAAGGAATTAAAATAATTAACAGCAGCAGTGCTAAACCTCCAGTCTCAATTTTTGCAAAAGATAAAAAGTATTTAAATCATCTTTGTTTCACAGTCTAATTTATATTTCTTCTAAAATAGGTACACCTTACATCTAGGTTTGCATTAAATCTGAATGAAGGATGTGTTCTGCTTGTGCTCAGGGAATTTTACATCCTCCTACCCTTTCAGTCTAAGATATTCTTAAAATGCCTTTTCACAAATAATTCCTCATCCTACCATATCTAGCCCTCTAAACTCTATACAGGAGAGCCTTATCCAAATGGAATGAAATTCTATGCAGCTATAGCAGAGAGAGAATACTGAGTAATTGTTTTCTTTAAGGCTTTGGGGGCCTTAGGTCTTTATAGAGATCTACTGGTAGAATTCCCTTTCAATAACAATAGTAGTCTTTCCTTTCTCATTGATACTTCCCTATAGTACAGAAAAACTAGGTTTTGCAATCTCCATCCCTGGTCTAAATAGAACACTGAAACCTAGTAAGAGCAGGACATAACAGCCATTTAAATATAATCCAAAAACTATAGTACACTGCATTACCTACTGACATAAGTGATATGATTCCTGAGATATTCTACAGCAGTAGATCAAAAAACTTGTGTAACTAAAGTTCACATGACAAATTAAGGCCCTTTTTTCTTCTGCTTTGTATATTTTATTACTTTTTCACCTTATTATTCTGATGTTGTTTATTTCAAGTGATATCTTCTCAGGTTTTTTTCACACACAGTATAGCAAGGTTGGAAGAGACCTCAAAGATCATCAAGTCCAACCCACTACCACAGACCTCAAGACTAGACCATGGTACCAAGTGCCACGTCCAAATCTGCCTTGAACACCTCCAGGGACGGTGACTCCACCACCTCCCTGGGCAGCCCATTCCAGTGGGGAATGACTCTCTCAGTGAAGAACTTTCTCCTCACCTCCAGCCTAAACTTCCCCTGGCACAGCTTGAGACTGTGTCCTCTTGTTCTGGTGCTGGTTGCCTGAGAGAAGAAAGCAACCTCCTGCTGGCCACAACCACCCTTCAGGTAGTTGTAGACAGCAATAAGGTCTCCCCTGAGCCTCCTCTTCACCAGGCTAAACAATCCCAGCTCCCTCAGCCTCTCCTCATAGGGCTTGTGCTCGAGGCCTCTCACCAGCCTCGTTGCCCTTCTCTGGACATGCTCAAGCACCTCAATGTCCTTCTTAAATTGAGGGGCCCAGAACTGGACACAGTACTCAAGGTGTGGCCTAACCAGTGCAGAGTACAGGGGGAGAATGACCTCCCTGCTCCTGCTGGCCACACTATTCCTGATGCAGGCCAGGATGCCATTGGCCTTCTTGGCCACCTGGGCACACTGCTGGCTCATGTTTAGGCGGGTGTCAATCAGCACCCCCAGATCCCTTTCTGTTTGGCTGCTCTCCAGCCACTCCGAGCCCAGCCTGTAGCTCTGCATGGGGTTGTTGTGGCCAAAGTGCAGCCCCCGGCACTTGGATTTGTTGAAAGCCATCCCCTTGGACTCTGCCCATCTGTCCAGGCGCTCGAGGTCCTGCTGCAGAGCCCTTCTGCCCTCCAACCCACCAACATCTGCCCCCAGCTTGGTGTCATTGCTTTGAACAAAATAATATTACAATTATGGAATTATTCAGAGATATATTAATGCTTTTAGATCTCGTTTTAATCAAAGACAAAGGGTTTATTTTAGAAGTATAAGAACATTTAGATATTTGGAAAACTTTGAAAGACTGAATTTCTAAAGCTGTATATTATGATCTCTGGAAAAAAAGATCCTTTCAAAGGGTAACTTTGTGGGTACACAAAACCACTGCTCATGTGTGTCAGCCTAATGATTCTGTCAGTCAGCTATGAACCCAAATAAGATAAACAGTGCAGAGAGTAGTCATTCATTCCTCCTTTAAAAACGCATAGGCGCTCATTTCCCCAAATTTAAAAACCCAAGCTTTTTATGAATTTCACAGAAAATATATTAGAGTGTGGTCAGACTAAACCAACAGTTACAAATACTGTTTTTAAAGTGGCTAAGAGAGTACAATGTTGCCTATTATAATATGAGTGAGTAAATATTTTGAGTTGATTGGGGGTTTTTTTGTTTGTTTGTTTGGGTTGGTGTTTCTTTGTGGTTTTGGTTGCTGTGCTTTTTAATCAAGCAAGGTCATAAACACTGTCACCATAATCAACAGCAATGATAAGTAATGATCACCGGGTCAGCTTTCTTAGGCTGGATTGTTCTGTCAGCATTTTACCTTCATTCCAGTTTCTGCTTGATAATGCCTTTTAGAGCACAATTTGTAATGTTTGTTTGTAAGGCATAATTACCTGAATGAAATCAGATACAGCTTTCCCGTGAATTGATTTAAGTATGTCTCTGGGCTATACTTATTTCTATACTACTTAACATTATTCTACATAATTACATTTATTTATCATTTAACATGTTTAACATTATGTTATGTATTATTGCATATTATTCATGTATTATTTATCATTAAAACAATTTTGCTTCTAAATTTAATCCTTCCATGACTTTTTCCTCCAATTCCAATATAAACATTATAATCATATTAATGAAAGAAAAGAAAAAAAGACTGATAATTTGTATATTACTTTGCACATTGGCACAAAAGAATTATCCTCTTATTAAGATTTATTAGACTATCAAGATTCGGAAATATCCGAAAGGTGCTCCAAATTTCATATTTTTCATTAGGAAAACAGTACTTCATTGTCAGATAGATAATCAGGTTCCTATTGCAAACTGTCCAAAGCCAAATCCTGGAGAATTCAAAAGAAGGTTTGGATTTAGATTTTGCATTTAGCTCCTTTGCTTGAGATTAGCTCAAAATGTAGTCACACATACAGAAAAAGTCCCTATGTTTTATCCCTGGGAAAGGATGTTGATATACAAGGTCTATAGCTAGACATGATTAATTCTCTGGTTCAAGGTTTAAAATGGCATCCCACTTACACTGTGGATTTTTAATTACTATTGACTGACTTAGTGCAATATATTCCAAACCAGGCTGTTTTTGCAGCCTTTTCCAAATGCAGTATATAGCTCTTTGTATATGTAGCATTTAGACAATTTTCTACGGTATTCCACATTATTTCTACAAGTGCTTTCTGAAGAATGCAAACAGGCTATAAATAGGAAGTCCCTTCCTCACCAAGAAAGTTTTGCTATGTTTATTTATGTTGTCAGCTCGGGAGCACTATGCCTAATTATTGTAAGGAGTGATTCATAGAGCTGAACAAAATCTTGGCTGTCAAAAAAGGAACTGAGCCAACTTGCTTGTTTTCATTACCAGCTATGAACTCAGACCAGATGCGTGGTGATCTAATAACCCTTTCAAGGGAATCTGCGCAGACAGTAAATTGTGTCAAAACTTGGCTGGAGCCAAATTTTCACATCAGTGATTGGATACCATCAGATACCAAAATTAAACCAATTTTAAAAATTCATCTAGTGAGGAAAAAAAAATAGAAACAGAATTTACTTCATCGAGGATGAATAGTGTGTAACAATAGATTAGTGACAGCTTAGCAAGGATGCTCAGGAGACCTTCCCCACTCACAAGCATTCTTCACCTAGGTAAATTAGAAGTGACTTTACTTCCCTGTCAACTTTTTTTTGGAAGATTCTTGTTAAATCTCACACTGACTCTGGAATCAGCTTAGAAAAATTATTCCACAACTGTTCTTTCAAAGGGTTGAGATCTATGACTTACAGCTAAATCTTTGTCATGTATTAAATTTATTGGGGCTTGGGGTTTTCTTTTGTTGGCTTTGTTTTGTGTGTGTGAAGTTTTGTTTGGTTTGGGGTTTTTTGAGGGTTTTGATTTGGGTTTTTTATTTTTGGCAGGGAGGTGAGAGGAGGTGGTGTATGTGTGTTTTTAGAAAGCCTCCTATTGCCAAATTGTCATGTGCTGACAGAAGGAAAAAGTGCACTTGTTTTTAAGTGTGCTATTTGCAGTACTTACAGTTAATAGCTATAAAATCAGGTCATATCACTCCTGTTTCCTTGAAAACTGCTTGCTGCAATACTAACAGATACCACAGACTGCTGGTAATGTAGCAGAAGGTACTTGCTACATGCTGCTATTTATCACTACTCCAGCGGCAGACCTCTCTAAGTAGTAGCCTTCCTCCATTCCCCTTCTACACTTGAGTGGTCACTCTATTATCTAGAAAATGGGTTTCTCAGCAGGAGGTGTATGACAACAAAACAGGCCCTTGGCTCAGCATCCCAATGTTGTCAGACCTGAATATCTGGCTAGAACGGGACTTGATATTCCTTTAAAATAAGTTCATTAACTGCTTGACCTTTTCTACTTCCTCAGAAGATAAAAGTATCAATACAACCCAAACACAGCAGTGGACCACCTAGGATGCCACTACATCCGTTTATAAACAGAGAGGGGTGTAAAAGTAGAAAGCAGGCTCCTCTTGCACGCTGACCAAAAAGCACTCTGCACGCAGCGAAACCAGCTAAAAGTCATTAACATGCTCAAACACTTTTCTGGTAGGTGCACTGCTACGGAAATAACACTGTGTCTGCTCAGCTGTAGTACAGACAGTCCCTTTGCCCAAACATTCCCACCTCCTGCTGAATTCCCAAGCTGAAAACTTGCTTCTATGTTTATCACTTTCCCAAGGAAAAAAAATTACTGGAAAACAGTCATAATTCTGCTTGTGCTCCAATATTGCACATTTTGTTGCTGCTGTTCATCTTAGTAACAGTCTAAATGGAGCAACCACACATCCATGGATTCCATTAACCACAGCACAGCAATGTTAGACTTCACAGTTGCTTAATGTTCCTAACAACATACTTCAACATATTTTCAGATCCAATTACCTGACTGATATATGGGGGGGGGGAGTAAAAGAAGAAATTGATATTACCCTAACTACTTTTTAAAAACTATTTATCAAGGGCTTTTGATTGAAGACTATCATGACTTTGTCAAGTACTCGAGCAACTGAATTACTCTATAATCTTGTCCTATATAAATCTCACCTTTCCTTTGCAAGTTCACTGTTACTGTTCCCCAGAGTACCACTAACTGCAGCCTCAGGCCTCCAAGGCTAGAACACATGCCCAGATTCGAGCATTTAAAAATCCAAATAACATCTATTAACAAGCTGAAAACCAAAAGTCTCTGATTCTATAATGATTACCTACAGGCATGACCACAGACAGCTGTTCCAGCTGCAGCCTACAAATCACTGTACTAAAACAAACTAAAAAATTATGTTTTTACAGGTAGCCAATCTATGCCATTCTGTTCTCATTTTAAGTTGAGGAAGAGATTATTACTTTCATCCCGCACCAGATATGGGTGACTAAAATACTTACACAACATCAGAAAATTTTCAAAATAATTTCTGATTTAAAAAAAAAAAACAAACAAATGCAGTTTTTGAATATGTTAAAATGACAAAGGGATCCTTGAGTTATAGTTAGTTTGCACACAAATATAGCAGTTGTGACACATGCTGTCTTTGCAGACTACCATAGCCTAAAGTCTGTTCTGTCTGTAGTAAGTTTCTGTTGTGCAAATATTATTAAGAAAAAAGAAACCTTTTTTAAAAAAAGAAAACTGTACTACTATGTGCTGGTTTGAGCTAATTGGAATATTTTAATAGAGAAAACTATACTGTAGGCTGTGAAAGGAAAACAATGGTGATGTCTACTTCACTCATAGGCTTGCTGTGATGCTTAGGAATAAGAACTCAAAACAAAAGCTAAGCCACTTGGGCTTGCAGCAGTCTCTGGGGCGCAGTGTCTCTGTCTAGCAGCTTCTGGCTTCTCCTCTCTGCCGATTAATTTTCACTAAACACCTTTTATTCTAACCTCTGGCCAATCCTCAAAATTCTCCTTACGCATAAGGCAAACCTTGGGGTAAGGTGTAGGGGTGGGGAGAAGGTGGAAGGGTGGTTGGGAACCCCTCCTGGGGTCTCTGATTTCTGGGAGGGGTGTTGTGTTTCTGTATTACCTTTACCTTGTATATTTCTCTAAATATTACTGTATATAGTGTATATATCTGCTTGTATATTGTGCTGAGCTGTAAATATAGCTTCATTCCATAACTTCCAGCCGACTGAGTTCTAGTCTGGGCCATTTTACAAAGTGTGGGGGGTGGGTAACTCCCAAACCTACATCATACTATTGATTTTAAATGCAATTATAGAGAGATAAGCTTATAGCAGAAGTTAGGAATTTAGACTTGAACTTTACATTGCAAAAATCTTTGAGGAGAGGTCAACTGGGTAAAGCTGTAATCTCCTAAAGTGCTCTCATCTCTAATGCGAGGGGAGTTCTGAAGCAGATAACATCAATTGTTCAGAACAGTCACAATACCAACACAGCAACAGGGAACAAAATAATTAAAATATGCCTATGTGTATGAAAAAGTTAGAGAGACCCTAACTCTGCTCCCAGATTGCGAATATAAAATACAAGAAATATTTTTAAACTGTCTGGAAAAGAACATATGGTTATTTGTCAACACTGTCAGAGCTGCAGTTCTTGGTGGTCTCCATGGTGCTATAGGTTTCATTACAAGGAAAGCGGTCAGAGCAGGCAGTCAAAGCAGTCCTCCTGGATTAATAACTTACACACCTAGATCAAGTCTGCTGGGTTGTCACCAGCTGGCAGATACCCCCTTCCCAGTCGTTTGCTCACTCTTTCCCCAGCAGATTGAATGGTGAAACTGGAAGGGCAAAAGCTAAAAAAAACAAACAACTTCACCCTCCTAGATCATACAGAGACAGTTTAATACCTGAAGGAAAACTAACATCAACCACAGGGAAAAACCCAAAGTAGAGGTACAAAATCAGACAGTCATCACCACCAACCCGATGCCCAGCCAGTCTACAAGCAATGGCTGCTAGAGCAAAAACATGTTAATCAGTAAATTGATACTGCTTTGGTCACAAAGATGAAACAAGCACCAGATAAAGTAAAATAAGCAGTATTTATTCCCATAGCTGTGTAACATCAAGAAGAAATGATCAGAGAAATGCTTTATATCTACACAAAACTTACAGAGCCAAGAACAGTAAGAGCTTCCCCCTAGAACTACAGAAGTGAATGCAGATACCTAACAAACTCACTGAAAACATAGCAACATGTGGATAAAGTATGCTTTAAAAAGAAATTAACTTTGTCTTTTTTATTTTTTTTTCTCTTTCTGAACGTGATTGAATGTCACAATTGCTTAGGAAGGATTCGCCAGGTATTGTAGCTACTAGGATACAGATTTTCCATGTACCTGGTGGGAAAGATATCTTAAAACAAATGTCTTATGAAAATATAGCTAAGTTGATCTGTATAGCTTGAGTGATGAATAGTTCATGAAAGATAGTGACCCTTGGCTGTCTATAATAGAACACTGTCTGGATCTGCAACATCTGTTAAGCTGCAGGAGAGATTTTTAATAATTCAGCTGCAATTTTGCATCACTGCAGAAATATTTCCAAATTTTGTTGCTGGGAACAAACAAAAACATTATAACCAGCATCATAACTCTTTGCAAGTGGTAATTTTCTTTGCAGCCAATAAATAGTGGCTACAGAAAGTAGTAGGCTATTGCAAGACAGAAAGTGACATGCTCAGATTTTTTTCAAGCAATATTTAAATGATTAAGAGAGCAAGCTAGGAAAGTCTAACCTGGTAAGGACAATACCCTATCACAGATAAATATTTGAAACTGAAGAGGACATCTCCCAGATTTCTCTGTAAATAATCAGGCATTTGGGGCAAATTAACCAGTCTTTAGAAAAAGAGATAATGTAAGAAACATAATAAAAGAAATATATATATTGAAAGAAGATATATATCTTTCCTTGCTTGAGAGATAAGGAGATTGGAATGATTTCAGTTGGAATTTCATGTGGAGAAAAAAAAGGCAGAGGGTGTTTTTGTAGAGCAGTCTAGCAGGTATTAAATGATTAGAGCACACATTATGAGTCACACAAATTTCTTGACAGAAGTTTTAGCCCATCAATGTTCAAAAGCATGACTCTGATGAGGGAAACATAAGCATTGGTTTGATAAATTTCAGTGTGTAGAGGGCCTACAAGAAAACTGGGGAGGGACTGTTCAGAAGGGCATTTAGGCCTAGGCATGCCCCAGAACAAGGAACAAAGATTTTTAACTAGAGAAGGGTAGATTAAGACTGGACATTAGGAAGCAGTTCTTTACTATGATGGTGGTAAGATACTGGAACAGGTTGCCCAGAGAAGTAGTGGAGGCCCCATCACTGGAGTCTGATCAGGCTTAATGGGGTTCTGGGCAACTTGATATAGTTGAGGATGTCCTTGCTTACTGCATGGTTGCACTAGATGATCTCTTCCAGTCAGTGCATTTTATGATTCTATGATTTCAGGGAGAAAAGAGAAGGTGTACAAAATAATGTTCAATATCAGTCAGGCAATATGTCCACTGGATCCAGTGGTACTGTTAAGTTTTAAGAACGGAGATCAGGTCACTATTGATTGCTTTAGAAATCCATGTTACTCTATTGTAGCAATATCAACAAATCTGTAGGTGGAGATGGAACAAACTGCAGCGAGAATATCCAACACAAAAATACACAACACACACAAAAAAAAGTCTCCTGTTGTCCAAACATTTACCCAGAACTGTCAGCTTCATTTCATACTGTCTATTTTGAACATGTACACATTGCTCCAAAATATTCAGCGTATTATGATTTCACCTGCTACTTATGCTCATGAATCTCAAATAATCCCAACCTCACCCTGGGCTTGAGTGAGGCCCCTTCCTTCTCTGTGCTGTTCTGTGTCAGCCCTCCTTTCTGGCAGCCACAGTTACAGTAACGTTACACAGTCTTCAAATTGGATGGGGCAGACTTGTTTTGTACACTGAACTGACAAAAGGACATACTGGTTTTTGAGTAGCATCCAGACTTACACAGACCAACAATTTGTTTATATGCAACATTGGAAGAGCAGAACTTGGACAAGGAACTGTTAGAGCCTTATAGGGAAAATACACATATCTCCTGCAAAAGAAATACTTCTTCAGTGTTCTTGGTGGAATAAAAGTCAGACATTTTTAGAAAGGAAAAAAAAAAAGTAACATTAAGCTTTCTTACTTCTCTGTAAATAGAGAATGTGTACATGGAAAGTTGTATTATTGCACTGAATATACATATCCAAAGATACTGTCTGCAAAAAACCCAAACAACTATCAAACAAAAAAAGGAATGATGAGACACAATTACAAGCATCTATCAAATGTTCCAAAATAAAGCTTATTAGCACTGTTCATAACATTGACTTTTGCTCCCAGGCAGGTAAATCTTTTGGTTTATTGAGATGAGATACAAGAAGTCATCTATATTCCTTTCACTCATTTAATTAAAAATGTATTGAGCAACAGAGTGCATAAATACCTGTTACAAAATTAAATACCCTGAAGGAAAAGGTCTGAAGTTAAACAAAGTTATTCTTTGTCAAGAAGTTAGAGCTATATTAATCATAACTTATTTTTCTTCCTCATATCTCTGTTTTCTAAAATCAAGAAGCGGAGCAGCTTTATAGGGAGCCAGTACAACATGCCTTAGAGTTAGGTATTGGGGGGGAAAAAAAATGCTAGCTACCTGAAGCATCGTTATTTTTAGAAGCTGAATATATCATCATCAAAGTCTGTTCTGCATTCCCAGAGCCAGGACGATGTGTCACACTCAGACTGGATGCATTTGTGAAGCCTGTGGGCAGGGATCCACTAGTGACGGTGCATATCAGCACTGGAACTGAACAGGAGTGCTGCAGTGCAAACTGAAAAATTACTGCAGGCAGCCAGAAAACATATTGGAGAAAAGAAAATGTTGGAATGGCTTTCTTTCTATTGATTCTTGTACTTCTTATCAAGAAAGGCAGAATATGCTGCTCACTGGTACCTAGATCACCAAGATGAAAGCAGAGAAGCAGGAAGAAGAGCAATCATCTACTGGATAAACATCAAGGAAACGGCAGGAAAAGACAAGAAAATTCACTGTAACTGCTGGAGGACCTTGCATTCACATTACATGTCAGGCACCCAAAATGGTGTCTAGTGAGCCATTTTGATCTTGGAACCACAAGGAGCAGAACTGTTCCAAGAAGAACGGTAAATGCATTTGGGAGCTACAAAGACACTGACTGCAATCCTAGGATAAATATTTGTACCTAAAAATCTCTTAAATACATGAAATTCCTAATGCAAATGAACCCATAATTCTCCTCTAGGACCTCTGAAATGTTAACTTCTCATGCCTCAGATTTTTTGCTTTGGATGTCAGTTCTGTGTTACAAATTGTGCAAATTAATAAACAATATTAATTTTGATATTAAGGTGAAGATTGTTAATAACTATGAAAACTGTTTATTAACATTAACTCTCACCTGAGAACTTATTTACAAGGTTCAAAACACACAGTTTGGGTACTTATACACACAGGGAACAGGCAAAACTGGAATATTTTAAGAAATAACTAGCAAATGCAAACATTATGCTGGAAGAGAAGGTTCTTGTGGTCAATACACTGCTTATCCATTAGATGGACTCAGGAAGCTTATGGCAGAAAGCAATTAGTGAATTACAAGAGGCTTTAAGTATTTACTCACAAACCTATTTCTCAACTCGTGGGGCTACCTACAGCTTCAAACGGTACCCAAAGGGTTCTGTCAATGTCTTGTGAGCCTCTGAGGCTTTATGGGGTGCTAGGGAAAGGACTATCTCTGACCTGATCCTGATTTCTCTGGACAATCTGTGTGTTCCTTCTAGGGTTCCTTGTCTTGGCAGGTGCAGGCAGGATGTCTTGCCATGTGCAGTCTTAGCATGATGTCACGCTGGCTATGCAGGTCCATTATGTGGAGGCATTTAGAGCCTGTTCATGGTAAAGTCAAGGCAGTGGAGTTTCCAGGCAGTTCAGGATACAATAAGGCAGTGAGCAATGCCAAGAGCAGGCACGAATACAACAGCAGAACACATTGTGTTACTTGCTTGCCTCCTTTTTATCAATACAGCTCAAGACTAATGAGCCTTTGGACACAGAATACCCAATCAGAATGGCAGTTAGCTGATCTTGACCATATTAGGTGAAGCTATAGGCTTGCTTTGCCCAAATTTGGGAAAAACATAGGCCTTACATGAAGCAGGCACAAGCTGAGCCTTGGTACCTTGTTTACCACAGGAGCAAAACAACTCTGGGCAAGCCAGAGTTCTTAGGCTCTGATTCTTTGTCCTCTTCCCACGGTTGCTTTTCCCCAAAACAGAGAGAGGGAGAGCAGAAAAAACATGTCTGAGCAAGCCAGGACATGTATAAGCCCATTTTGGACTATTTAGGCCTACCACAATGTTCTGTTAGGACCCAATTCTTCCACTTCTGTCAGAACCTCACAGGCTGAGAGGGTCTGCGTCACAGCCCCAGAACTTCATCCATGAAGTACACAGCCAGGTTTGGAGAGGATTCATCTCTCTCTCCTAGTAGTAGCTCAGTCTGATGTAAAGGGTAGAAGATGAAACTGTATGAACATGGATCCAGTGCAGCTGTTTTTGAACAGCAAACTGGAAACAAACATTTTAAAGTTGCAGCATTTGTTGCATGATGAAAATAAAAAAAAGGTCTCATTTAGTGAAAAATGTTGATATTTNAAATCCTAATAGACTTTGATAAGATGCTCTGGAATTTTTTATTTATTAAAATAATCCTGATATAACTGGTAGAACAAATATATCAAGTGATTCACATCAGGCATTAATTGCTTTACCCATGTAAGAAGGGTTAGGATAGAAGCAGAGGTACAGTATTACTTCAGATTAAAGACAACCATTCTTGTCTTCAGTACCAATGTTCTAGTGACTGAAGTACAAGTAGAGAGACCAGATAGTACCTTCTTCACTTCATTAAATCACACTAAACTTATCAGCCACATACACTGAGTAAGAATCAAATTTTTGTTATTGTAGTCAACTTCAGTTTGGAAGATACATAATGAATTGATAAGTCAACCAGTACTAAAAAAAAACCTCTGCATTTTGTGTTTATGAACATCGCAATAAGGATTCTTCAGACTCAGAAATTATCATCTAATAAATAAAAAATGTATCACAGTATTAGTATGATTATGGATGGATGAAGGAAGCTGATTTCAGAAGGAATGTTGTAAGAACATATAAAAGACTACAACTTAGTATGATTTGACAAAGACATAGAAATCCCAAACCTTATCTACTTGATTCTTCTAAATAGCCAGTTGTGTGAGTGAACTAAGTAGAATCAAATCAGCACAGAAAAACTAATTCAAAAAACATAAGCAGTGATAGCAATTAAATATATCTCACTACATTTCTGGAATCCAAGTTGTAAAAAAACCCTGCCACTAGAGAAAACCAAAACACCACAAACAAACAATACCACAACATTCCCCACCCCCCACATCTAGAAATACATTTCTTAATGACCAAAAACTCAGGATGCTGTCACAGTTCCCACATCAAAAAATGTAAAGTTAGTCTGTCCAGTAAACTTAACCAAGGAGTCTTAAAAGAGCAAACAAAAGCCTAACTTTTAATGTAAATTTTTAATAATAAGGACTGGAAAAAAGAAGCTGTGCTGGTATTTTTTCAAGAATAAAAGTGTAGAAATAGTAGTCAGCAATCATTCTCAGTCAGAATAACAAAACATATCCCTCCAGAATACAAGGTAAAAAAACCTACAGAATGCAAAACCAATAACATTATGCTTATGGAACACAGTGACTGTAAAACATATTATCTCCAATGCTCTTATGAGTTTCAGCAGCAGTGGCCATATCACAGTATCAGCAAGGTTGGAAGAGACCTCAAAGATCATCAAGTCCATCTTTAATGTAGTATATTAGTAAGCCAAAACTCTACAGACTTAATACTAGGTCATACTTTAAAACCTCCCTTTTTGCTTTTTAGTCTGCACTCCCCCTTCTTCCACCATGTTCATATTTTTATATCCTATTGCTTCACCCTTTTAATGATCTTTCAGATCACTGTATATCTGTCCCAGCCATTGCTTCTGCTTCCTCAGAAAATCCACATTCAAATCCTACATCACTGTTTCTTGTCCCAAAGGTGGTTTCTCAGCTCCTGCTTTTGCTACACTAATATTACAGCATTTCTAATTTAACACATACAGACTGGAATTTCTTAGGTTGATCTGATCACTGTAATCATCGATGTTACCACTTAGCCCTGCTGAATCTGCCAGGTGTCTAGTGATACACGTACCTTCAGTGTTGTGATTTAACTATCATATCTTTGTCCAGGTTATACAAGTCTTTCCAAATGTTGTCTTTACATGTCTTTGCTGCTAGTTTATAGTATATGATTAAGGAATGGAATCTGCTAATTTCTGTCTCTCAGACTTCTCAAACTGTCATTAATGGCTACAGCTTATACACTACCAGGTTTCCTGTTTTGATACAAATTGTCAGGATCTCCCATCCCCTCACCTTAATAATTTACATCCATCTTTAAGCAACTTAAACTTCTACACACAGAGGGTGTGTAAGCTGCGTTATTACACTTTAGTCTTTGTTCTTCCATCTGTTTTCAAGAAATTTTCAAAAACATAGCTTTTTATTTCAAAGCTAAGTTTGCTTCATTTTCCTACATTAGTTTAAAAACTATCAAGAAATGATGGACTCATATCTAACATGATTGCACCCACTTGTAAATTGCAGACCATCCATTGAAGTCAACCTATAGATAAGAACAGTGCTATCCCATTCAGCATAACAAAGAATAACAGAGAAGATGAGCAAAGAGGAGCCCTGGAAGTGTTCAATGCCAGGTTGGATGAGGCCCTGAGCAAGCTGGGCTAGTGGGAGGTGTCTCTGTCTCCCAGGGTGCAGGGGGTTTGGAACTAGATGATCTAGTTTAGGTCCTTTCCAACCTAAACCATTCTATGAATCTATGAATCTCCTATTTTATACCTAAGAAACGAAGGCCAAACCACTTGCAGCGTGCATTATTGAATAGCCTCTCAAATTCTGAAAATGTAACAAAGAACTAAAGATCTCTCACACCAAGGTACACAGTCCTTGCCATCACTTATGGCAGCAGCAGAATTCTAGTCACCATGCTTAGAAAACCATCCACTGAATATTATTTAAAACTGCTATAACAATGGAAATATTCATTAGCCTCACTCAGACACACAGTGAGACCTCAGTGGTCACTTCTAGGAAGTGGGTCTTCCTAGAAGAAGCCAATTTTACCTCAACTTCAGCAGCATAGAAGTCCTACAATTGCCCCTTCATCCTTCCTGTGATATTTGAAATGCAGTATTAGCCTAAGAGACTCATCGTTTTCAGTTTCAGTGCTCAGCAGCTATGACCCATTGTTTATCTAGTCACACCAGGATTTTCTTATTTATTTATTTAGTGTTTGTTTTTGTTTGATTAACTACATAATAGCTAAAAAATGTGAGGGTGTTTCATGGACAAGAAAACACAGGCAAAAGCTTTTGTGTAGCAGTAAGTGCTGGTAATTAAGTACCACCCATTCTTTCCTTGATTTAGCAAATCTGAACATAGAATATCAATTGAAATTCCCACTGCAGGATCCAGTCCTTCTAATTGGACCAAACTGACCTCCTTTGACTCATCTCTTAGTGCAGTTCTACCAAGACAACCTCAGTGATGCGATCTAACCCATACTGCAAATGGGAGATAAAGAAGCATGTATGTTCACAGAGGAATATACATCAACATACACAAGGCATTCATTTGCCCTTTCTTTTGGCTGAACTTGCGAGGAAGTTTGCTTGAGGAACTCGTAACAGTTATATTTACTAGTCAAGGCAAATGTGCTTGAGGAGCTGCTTGCCAAATGTAAAACAGAGAAGTGGTTTGGAATCCGTGCTTTCACCATTTTCTTTTGTGCACGAATGGGTCTTTCCCACACACACCCCTCAGGTAAACTGCCCTGAGGTAAAATGTCCTCTCAGTCCTACCATAAGGAGAGCTCCCTACAGTGGCTATTGTAAATCACCCAGACAAGCTGCACTGAGCTAATGACATAACCAAAAAGAACTCCAATTTGCAAAGTTCTAGAGGTGTAAGGGTTGCATCTCCTCACACAGCTGCATGGGTCTGGTAGCAGCAGCCACAGGAGAGCAGGCAGAGAACTCCAGAAAAAGGGCGGGAAACGCCACAGGGCTGCCTCAGCAGTGCCCTGAGGGCTGCTCACAGCCAGACCAGAGAAAGAGGGAGAAAAAGGAAATTCTCAGGAAAATATTGTTCAGGTATGCATTTTGTAAAATAACAGAGGGGGAAAAAATTAGGTTACACTGAAAGTGTGCCAGGAGACACACTCACCTCAAGACCCTGAGCGTGAGAGGAAGACTCCTGTCACTCGCTGGCTTCCCCAATACCTAATCCAAAGCTGATTTCCTGATGGTAAACATTGGAAGCAGAACATTTCCTTGTCCCTAACACATAATTACAAGAATTTCTTTAAGGTAATATTTTCTGTTGGATCCCCCTGTCTTTTCTTTCCTGATAGCCATTTTGCTGCAAACTTGCTCTGAGCACAGCTTCTTCCCATGGTGGTCAGAGGTTAAGAAAGTGGGAACAACTGATAACACCTTCAGGATTTATTTTTTCATTAATTTGGCTTTTAAGGACATGTGTTGTGCATTAAGCTGTGAATAAGGTGCCCACAGGTTTCCATTTGATGATCCCCTCTGGTGCTCCATTATCAGGACTTTGATTGCAATTATTTCAATTAACCCAATGAAGGGGAGGGGTAGGGGAAGAAGATGAAGGGCTTGTGGGTTTGTTATTACTTACCTTGAAGCCATTATGTACAAACACTCTCAGTTTTTAATAGTTAAGGATTTTATTCTATATTCTTGAGATTTTGCAAGTTTGCAGTATAATAGTTTAGACAGACAAATGGATCATGGGTGAAATATGCCCTTTGAAAAGACTTCTGGGTGAAATCTCCTTTGCTGCAGTATTTATTAAATTTAACCTATATAACCTGTGCTCTGGCCACACTGAGGCATTCCTGCACTACAGTCTTTATTAAATATAATCTGTACTTTGGCCATACCAAGGCATTCCTGTAGTGCATTCTTTCCACTTCACAGAATTACAGAATGTCAGGGGCTGGAAGGGACCTCGAAAGATCATCCAGTCCAACCCCCCTGCCAGAGCAGGATCACCAGTACCAGATCACACAGGAACATGCCCAGGCAGGTTTCCAATATCTCCAGAGAGGGAGACTTCACAACCCCCCTGGGCAGCCTGTTCCAGGGTTCTGTCACTCTCACAGTGAAAAAATTCCTCCTCATGTTTACATGAAACTTCCTATGCCTCAACTTCCACCCATTGCCCCCTGTCCTGTCATCAAGCAACACCAAGCAGAGCCTGGCTTCATCTTCATGGCACTCACTCATTACATATTTATAAACAGTAATGAGGTTACCTCTCTGTCTCCTCCAAGCTAAAGAGCCTCCGCTCCCTTAGTCTCTCCTTGTAAGAGAGATGTTCCATTCCCTTAATCATCTTTGTGGCTCTGAGATGGACTCTCTCAAGCAGTTCTATGTCCTTCTTGACCCGGGGACCCAATAATGCCTCAAGTAACCATGTGAGGGGGAAGTTTCCCAAATCCTTTCTGGCAGTGGCACTCAATCTCAGCCAGTTCTGAGCTGTTGGTCAGAGAACAGAGCATGAACAGCCTTGCTGCTCACAAGCAGCAACTCCAGTGCACGTAGGACGTATTGTGCCTACTGCATGGGGTGGAGAGCTGGTGATTTGTAGAGGAACAGTGGAGTTTAGCTGATTCTTGATGTTGGTGTTTGATTTACCAGCCGGGAGAGACAGAGATCTAAATTAGGAATTGAAAAGGAATAGCTTTTTACCAACTGAAAAACGTGGCTGCTGCTGAAGTTGTCAGGTTGTAGCATAGCTGTGCAGTTAGCATGGAAAGCATATTTAACAGAACTCAGTCTAGCTGACAGCAGAGCAGGTTCGGTTGGTTTGTTGGGGTATTTTTGAGGGGAACATTTCCTCATGTACCAGCTCAGCAAGCAGCAAGGCAGGCTCCCTCTGGTGGCTAATTTCCCTAATTGACAGGTTGTTTTCCCCAGAAATACTCCGACTGGAGTTAGCCTGATGAGGCTTCCTATAAAGTGCTGATCAATAAATACTTTCACTATGAATAACTTTAAAGCCTCGAGGGTGGCACAGACTTTAGGTTGAAAACACACAAAAACGTTCAGTTTTTAACTGAAAGCCTTTCAATGTAAGTATGTAACTTTACTTCCTAATGTTACAAAGTCCATTCCTGCTGTATTTGTAAAATTATAATCCTAGTGATTACTTCAAAAGTAGCTATTTCCTTATGGATATATTGGTATAAAACAAGGCTCCGAATATAAAATTAAAATATTTTTAAAATAAACACAGAAACAAGAAGCATAAATACTTATCAAAGTTGACCTTGGACATGCATTCATGTTGAGCACATGTCCTGCAGCTCAACAAGATCTGTGAATTTTAAACACCTTCTCCCAAGCCCAGATGATTGCATAACTAACATGATTGCACAGCTTCCAGCAGTCATGTCAGGCTCTTCAGCCTTTATCCCATGTGGACATACCCAGGATCTACCATATTTTTACTTCAGTAGTTAAAATTTCATAACTGGCTAAATATAGAGTCTTAGTTAGGAAATGTGCTTTGTATTAGAACCTTCTAGCAGATCAGAAGCAAGCATTTAGTTGAAATAGGTAACTCGAGTACACCCAGTATGTTTTACCTCAGACTGCAATTAACACTAGTGAAGTCTAACTTAATCTGACAGCTCCTCATGCCTACACCAACAGAATTAAGGCTTGATGACTTGTTAATGTCATCTAAATGTTATGTTATTGATATATATCTTATCAGAAGTTCAAAAGCAACAAGGACTTTGATAGTACCCAATACTGGCTGCAAATATTTTACAACAGCAGAACAAACTCTGGTTATGCAGATTTGAGCTTTATTTTTTTGCTGCAAGTTTTCATCTCAGCAAATACCATGGTAAAGGACTTGTCTCTGAGTCTTTGAAGGGAATGTTTCCTAGTTCTGAGGTAACCCTTTGTGAAGCTCGAGCACTACTTCAGTCTAATACTCCATAGCATTGCAAACTGCAAAAAGTTATTTCAAGATTGTTTCTCTGTTCTTGTCCTTTCTCCTGTAAAATGTGTCATAACTGTAAGAATATTGCTGTGCCTTTAAGAATCATCAGTTTATTTTATATTTTAGGCCAGACTCTCTAGAATCCTTACCTAACCTTTACGGTATTGGAGAAAGAGGAGGGGAGGGGGGGGGTATGGTTGCTAGGATACTTACAAAAAGGCAAATTAGCTGCACTAGAAATAAAACAAAAGGATTAAATATCTCTAACCTTTTGAGTTAAACATCCAGTTTCAACAACTGCCAACATTTTGTAGTTCTTCTCTTGAGACAAAGAAATGCAAAATATTAATAGAACCCAAATTTCACAGGCATTTGGGATGTTAAAGCATTGCCCTAGTGAATTAAATCTTCAGATGTGATTCTGAAAACTTGCTGTTTTCAGATTTAATCATTGTTTATACATTTTTATTATATTTTTATTTGTCTGTCCATGTTTGGAAGCAAAGCTTCAGAGTTCTAGGTCTTCCATAAAACACTGAGCTTCCAGCTGAACAAAGATCAGTCCTGAACCCAAGAAGAATCTCAGGATTCAATGAAAGACTGATGCTTTGACAGTGCTACTTAATTCTCATTTTACATCATTTTAGCTCTGTTGAGTTTTCCTCTATTTATAGATTGGACAGCAAAACTTCAACAAGAAAAATTAAGATGAAGATCTAGATGTTTTCCCTTCACTAAAATATATGTAATGTTGATTCAAAGTGCTACAAGAAATATTTTTCTGCATCTTTAGTGTAGTAAAATTCCTGCTCGTTTCAAGACATACATATTTGTTGCAACTGAAAGCTCTCTGTAGTTGTCACAACTAAGCATTAACTCTGAGGCAGAGCAAATATTCATAGTAAGCTCTTAGAATTATTAAAATATGTAATTTCTAGAGCTCTCTGTTCTACGGAGGCATACAGTTTTTGATCAGATTAACACAAACAATGAAGCTGTCATTACTCTGTATACAGATCTACCACCATCTGGCCCCTAAAGAATGTGCCTGCAATCATGCTTTGCAGACTAGCAAGTACCTCTGCACTAATGGCTCTTTTTTCTTTCCTTTTTATCCAGAAAAAATGTCTGGAGTATAGCCCTTGCCTTTGCTATGTATGCAGGAAATCTGGAACACAAGACAGCTTAGGCATTTTCTGAATTTGGGTCCTGGGAGATGACTACATAGTATTTACTCCAAAGATGTTAATGGTCAGGTGGAGGGAACAGAAGACAAGAGTAGTGTTAAGCTTCAGGAGACTGATATTCCTCATGAAAAGGTAGCAGGAAGAGCTTCTTGCTGCTAAGTCACAGAGGAGGGATTGTTGGCCTCAATGCTTGGTTGAAGATAGAGAAATGCATGCCAGATGTCTACACTGCAGATGCTGTATGACAAACTTCATCTCTGTTTCTTCACACTGTCAAAAACTGTCAGTATTCACTTTTCCCAAAGAGCTTAGGAACTCTAAGAGAAGAAGAATACTGCCAGTTTCATAATCAATTCCCTTGACTCTTCTATTCTGATGTCTGATGTCAGTAAGAATTTGTTCTGCACCCCTTCTGATGCCACAAAAGTCACTGAAGAAGGATCAGAATTTCTTACAGAATTAATTAGAGATTATCATACTGCTCTGGCTTGACTCTTTCCTTTCTCCAGCTGAGTATGTACAGTATTTCACATAAGAAAGATGTATGCTAGGAGTCTGCTCAGATATAACTATTTTCTTATTTAGCTCTTGGATTCTTTTTCATTTTCTTCTGCTTGCCCTTAGGGAAATTGCAGGGATAAGCATGCAGGTTTGGTTACTTTTATTTTCTTTTTAAACATTGCCTGCCTAAGTGGATCTGAGCTATTCACAATCAGAGATGGCAAATTGGTAAGAATCCAAATGCAGATGCACAAAGACAGCCAACAGCAAACTGGAATGCAAACACATTTGGATAACTAGAAACATGCCAAATCAGAAAATATAAATCTTTGTTAAAAAAGAAAAATAAAGTAATACTGTTTATTGCCTTTCTTCAGTACCTGCTGAATTAAAACACAGAGACTATAATACTACAAAGCTCAAGATTTACAAAGGAAATTGTTTTTTATGAGTTAAGAAGCACCAGGCAGGCCATTTTATAGTAACTCCAGAACTAGTGTCAGGGCACTACAAAGGCTTGCTACTTCCCTAAGCAATGGAAGGTAAAAATATGTCCCACATGGAAAAAGCCACACTAGGCAGGGCCCTATCCCATGGTACCCAAGTAAGCCAAGCGGACTGATCCAGAGATGGTAGCTGGTGTTAGCCAGAAGCCCAGATATACAAAGCAGTTCATGGTCATTAAGTTTGTGCAAGGTCAGGCCAGGAAGGCAAGGTTCCAAGTCAGGATTAAAACCTAATCTGATGATGGCAAGCAGGGTCAGGCATAAGCAGTAATTACTAGGCACATCCATAGTGAATTAGGCAGATCCTAGGTTGAGCTGAGAAGTCTGTCTGCAGGTCAGGGTTTAGATCTGCAGGCACAATCACAACAGAGCTGGAGCATAGCTCAGCATGAGCCTGAAGCCAAGCCTGAGGTTAAGTGTTGCTCCTGGGAACAAGAACAGCAAATGTGGGCAGAGGCCACTGGTGAGGCTGGTTAGGACAGCTAAGGCATACTGGAGTGGTCAGATTGGAGAGCTCAATATTATTACATTCATATCATCTTAGAAAGATTGGTTAAAAATATTAAACATATTTAGGATCTAGGCACACTGCAAATGCTAGTGAAATACTATGGCTAAACTTGGCTAACAGTAGAGTTTCAGTGTAGCAAATGTGGACACAACCCTGGTGTAACTGTGTAGAATTGCAGATAGCAGAAGTTAAATCACATTTATGTGAGTTTACATGCTCCCAGATGAATGGCATTTTCATAAAAATTGAGTCAAAGTCTTCCATCATCTGAAATGGCTGTATTTTTTGGTCTGCTTGAGCTAGTGGTTAACATATGTAGCTTTAATTCTCCATTAAAAAAAAAAAAAATTAAAATAAAATCTTAAGATACCACAGAAACTCAGCAATCTTAGGAAAAATATTAAGGCTATTTGGCTATTATTATGCATAAAGCAAAATTTCATTACTTTTTCTATTTTAAAATTCATTAAATGCTTTTACCTTAAAGAACCTATATAAGGTAATCTGCAAAATATTTGTTCCTAAAATGCATTGACTGTTTAATTCTTCTTCTGTAGTGATGTGCATTTCATTTAGCATGCATTTTTTAAAAGTATTAAATAGAATATATATTCTTTACAGTGCAAATAGACTTTTGATGTGTCAGAATTTCAATTTTTTTTTTTTTGGTAATATTAATAATTCAAGTCATCATAGTTCCTAATTAAGCCTTTATGAATTTCAGATTATTTGTTAGCTGACTGGTGTAGTTCTCCAGAATATCAAATTCTGTCTTGGTTTCATAAGACATAAATGAATGGCATCTCTTTCGTTCAATAAAAAAAGGTTGAAAGACAGGAAATTAACATAAATCAATTAAGCCTTATGTGGATCATCTCCCAGGGAAAAGAGAAAAACTGAAACTGTAGCAGGGCATGACCATAGATAAACTTCAAGTAATATTTTGTGTTTGATAGAAGTAACTTCATAATCAGGCACGTCTTTGGGGGAGAGAAGAAAGAAAGAAAGAAACAACAAATACCCAAACACAAAGTCCCACATTTTTAGCATGAACCTATTGTCCACAACTGAACTCCTAATGCTCTACAGTTTGATGATGCATTATTGTTACAGTGAAATCCAACATAGCTATGTTATTCTGTATACAAATGTGGCATGAAGTTTGGGAGGATTGAGCTCTTTGCAGCCAAGTGATGGATTTCAGTATAAATGAGAAAACAATGAATCTGTTAGGAAACATAACAGGAAACCTAGGGGTTTTTCAGTTGAAATTTTGTCAGTTTTAAATCACAGTATAAATCTCCTCCACGCAGTGTTATTAGTGAATGTACTGAACCACAAGAGAGCAGTCAGGCTAAGTATGTATAATCATGCCCATTGATTATTTTTACTGTGCTATTCTTGATTTCTATGTTTATCCATTGCCTTAATACAGAGTTAGGTTTAATAGAGAATGAAGAATGAAACTAATTTACACTGAAATAGCTTGTTAGAAGATCTTTGCTTTCTATTACCTAAAAATGGTGTGCAATGCAGATATTAAAACTCACTTCACTTACAAACTGCAAACTAAGAACTTAAATACAGTCTCATCAGAAAGCATTGACATGTTAAGAGTACAAATATACCCTCCCACAAGAGAGACACATCAGTTTTCAGGTTGTTGAAGTTCTGGTGGTTCATCTCAAAGTGTACCAAAAACAATACTTG
Organism: Ramphastos sulfuratus; assembly: GCA_013399055.1. Taxonomy (NCBI): domain Eukaryota; kingdom Metazoa; phylum Chordata; class Aves; order Piciformes; family Ramphastidae; genus Ramphastos; species Ramphastos sulfuratus. The sequence continues at coordinate 361,306 of WBNM01016061.1, read as the reverse complement.
GGTTTGTTTGTGAAGAGGATTCTACCATAGCCAGAAAAGAGCACAAATTAAACCATTTCAAACTATGAAGGAGTGATATCACCACTGCTCATTATCAAGTGCTTTTCTGCTGCAATCAGAATGTGGTACAAAGGACTAATTTTGGTTATATCCTTGAAGGTTTCAGTGTTATTGGCGGAATTTTTTAGAGAAATGGTAATAAACCATTTTTCTCAAGTTCCAGTAATGTCCTGTCAAAGCCTGGAGCCACAGTGAAAAGGGGGAATGCTTGATATGATTTTAGAATTAATATAATAATTTTTTAAAACTATATTTCATACGAATTCTCTGAAAAGTGTCAACTGTGGTATTCTTACTAAGATAATACCTTCCCCTTCCTCAGACCACAGCTAAGCTACTAAACACCTAACATCTGTAGAGAGAGGGAAAAATTAATATTAATCTGACTTCACGGTGTTTCATGTTTCCAGCAGGGATTATTTTCTTTTTCCCACTATTTGAAAGCTAGCATTAGAACTCTACAAAGGTAGTCTGAAAAGGTCTGTAACCCTGAAGTGTTTTAAGAGCTTATTCCTAAGGGATGGAAACTTTTGTGATGATTTTGTTTTTTTCTTGTATGACCAAATAGAAGTTTTTGCTACATTTTTTTCCCTGAAACAGGAACAGTATACAAATGCATTCCTGCTATCATCTAATTTGCTGATTTATCTGTACCTCCCTGCTTTGAAGAAAAATGAAACCTGCTCATTGAGAAGCCCATTCAACCATTTTGTTGGTTTGCTTGTAACTGCCACCACCTGCCATGACTTGGTGCTCCTAATCCCTCTCCTGAATTCCCCTGTGAGGTTCAGCACAGAACACGTTTCTGTGCTAAAGTACTCCTTGCTAAAATATGCTTGCAGGAGGTTTCTTATATCCCTGTAACCACACAACAGCACCAGGAAATAAAATAATAATTTTAAAAAACCCAACAAACAAACAAACAAAAAAAAAAACCAAAACCCCAAACCACCAAACAAACCCAAAACCAACCCACCAATAAAACAGAAAAAAGCTTAGCATTTCTCTTATTTAAGAGATGGAACTACAGAAGCAAAATACAAAATAAATTTTTCAGAGGTACTGTTAAGAGGCACAGTGTGCATGAATTGATGTTTCCGCTGAGCTCATTCCAGAGACTTTTCAAAACATCCGTCTTCCTTGAACAACATATTTAACTTCTTCTTCCCCTCTGTATTTGTTGAAGATTTTGCATAATGCAGTGCTGCTAGAAACTTTCTGTCTATCTGAATTAGGAACCAGCAAAAGTCTCTCCAGAAAAAAGTTTCTGAATGAAACTGAAAGGACTAAGTGGCTGAATAATAACTTTTTTTTAAAAAAAAAAGAGGATATGGCCAGTTGCTTTGGAAAAACGTCCATTCAGTTGCCAGAAAGCTTGGAGATGTTAAGACCACCCAGAAGGCAGGTAGCCTGCCAAATCAAAATCCAAAGCACCTCATGCATAACAGAACTGCAATTTGCTTTGAGAACTCTCAGGACTCTTGTGATTTTATTTTTTAATGCTTCAGTATTTAGAGCCATAAAGGAGACCTTGCGGTGGAAATTTTATATTTTATCATTACGTAATTCCACCTATAGGAGAAATTAGTAAATAACTACAGCAGAAACAGAGATGAGGTGATAAGTACCACCATGGAGAAAACTGGGTTAGGCATTGAGAGTTTCCAGTTAAGGTGACATTGAGGAGGCTGAGATTTCCTGTTCCATTGTGCCCTTACTCTACACAACATTCAATGGAAACAGAAACAGGTGGAAGAAGAGGTAATAGTAAGAACAGAAACTGTGCCCAGGGTTACCAGAGATTGGCTTTTCAGAGTCCTTGATTATGCAGCAGCACCTGCTTAGTAACACAAACCTGCCAAATGTTAGTGAGAATTTCTGTCACGTTTGAATCTTAATTATTTCAATTTTTATTGGAATAAGAACAGTAATTATTAATGAGAATACCACTAGAAATGCAATTGTTATGAGTTTGTAGGGTGCTGGTAGTAACTCAGATTTACAAATAATTTTATAATCATTAAAAAGGGAACTGCATATTAACTAGGAGCACATTAAGGTCATGGCAACAAAACACTTTGCTCTGATGAATGACTGCAGCCTTTGCCATCTGCACAGTACCTTAGTCAATCATATTAGGAGCAAGCCCAAGCACCAACAAAAAAAAATTTGTTATTATTTCCAAAAATATCCCTGGAAGTTTCCCAAGAATGAAAACATTCCTCCCACAAGTTGGTTATTCAAATGCTGTATTTATGTTGTGAAATCCTAAAATATTAGATTTTTTTCACTACACTATGATAAGCTATTCTGGCAACCTAAGTGGCTAGCACAGATATGTATTTTTTCCTGGTAGTTACTACATCAAAAAGTCAATGATTGATGGTTGAGTTGTAGACCAGCTTTAGGAAAAAAAATAATTCTACTCCACTTAAAACATGTACATGTAAGAGAGGTAGAACTTCATGAATTTGTCACAGCTTGGGCAATTTGTCACTGGCAACTTGTTCCTTTATTTAACTGTGATGTTTTCCAAGCCCAAATTAAGTTTTCAATTAATTAATACATTTTTCTGTGCAGTAGTAGTTTTCAGTATAATAGTTCTGAAAGCAAAGAGAGATTGATCAGCCTACAAATACCAAAGAGGAGGGAAAGATTAAGTTCTTGTATAATATAGGTGTGAGATATTTTTTGATAGTTTAATAAGTTATGTTGTGTGAGTATAATCTTTTTCCAAGTGCATACACAAATCTTCTTCCACTCTTTTTGTTACTTGACCTGTTGAGATTAATTTTTGATAGTCCTGATCACGAATTCGTACCTTCAGTCTGAGCAATCAGTGAAATACGAAGATATTTTCCCATTCATCAGGTGTCACCAGGGACAACCTCAAACTACCACGAAGATATCTTTTCTTCAAACTGGTGCTTCTATATAAGGAAAAGTATAGGTCAAATGTAGCAGAGAATGTATTCATAAAATGAGGCTGAGAGAAGAGGCAGAACTATCCCATTTCCAGAGATTATAAGAAGTTAGATCTGCTCTGCAGGCTTCAGCGGTCAATAAGCAGCACAATAATTGAAAAAAGCTGTTCTATCTGTTTTCTGTGGAGTGGAGAAGCACATGTGTGAAAGAGAGGGTCCCAAGAGTTACTATACTATGTTAGAAGCTGAGGGTTTTGTTTGGACATAATGCTTCCAGAAAAGATTACTTCATCATGAGAAAAAAGGTTTACTATTTTATCCTGCACATTACATTTTGATTTTGATAATACAAATACTTGAGGGGCATATCTGTCTGTGTGTATGCTACCCACAAGTTTGATCTTCGGCACATTGCCATTGTGTCTCACGTCTGTTTCTTCACTCTCTTGACTAGAAAAGCTTGATGCTGCTGAGAGAAACTTGGAAAATGTCTATGCTTTGTGAAATCAGTCAAGCTATGTGTAAGCTATTTATGATTCCCACCCTTTTTCACAGTATCATAGTATAAGCAAGGTTGGAAGAGACCTCAAAGATCATCAAGTCCAACCCATTACCACAGACCTCAAGACTAGACCATGGCACCAAGTGCCACGTCCAAATGTGCCTTGAACACCTCCAGGGACAGTGACTCCACGTTCAATTGTTTATCAGTGATAAGTAATAAACCCAAACATTTTAGATGTTTGCCAGATTTTTTCCCACAACAGTGAGCCTGAACTTGACAGAAGTTCTAATCCTTGAAAGTTATTATGATCTAGGTAATGTCAGCTAGAGTCTAGTACTAACGAGTGGAGATTTGGCTGGCACTAGCAAAACTGCATACAAGGAAAACTATTGCCAAGGTGAAGCAGTCCAGTTTGCCACCATTTAGTCATACCACTGTTGGAGAAATGAAAAGCAACTGCCACAAAGCACAATTTATTTAAAAATGTGTTACGCTGCTTTTATTAACACAGGCAATAGTTTCATTGTTAGTGAAAAACTACAGTTTGGTTACAACCAAGAAAACCAAAAAGATTTCATTTAGCTTTAATAGCTGCATACTCTCCTTGAACATTGGTTTTTAAAGCCCAAAAGACTAAGCTATTATTTGGTAAGTGAAAATGTTTGATTCTTCAAATGGATAAATTATACTGAGACAAGAATGAGATGAAGTGCAGATTACACTGAAAATCACTGACGGAAGGCTATGACTGTCCCATTAGCCAGACTGTTGTGTTGTGTATCTGAGACAGTTTAATTTTCCTTTGTTTTCATTTTGATGTACTGAAGATCACAACCCTCCAATATGTCCAATTTAAGTTTTCTTTGCTGATGACAAGTTTAAATTGAAAATAGTGTTGTAAAATTATGGGTGTCAGTACAGATAGAACAGAACAATGTAATTATCCACAGAGCAAATCATCAAAGCTAGATAAGAAACTGAAAATCATCTGCAAAAGCAGACATGCCTTTTCAGTTCTGTGGACTCTGTATTTAGAGCTGAGTTGCTACCATTGCAAATTGTAAATTTATTATTAACATTCTTGTTGTCAGCTCTTACTTATTTTGTGACCCTTAGGTAGCAGTGAAGCTTTGTGAGTTAGAGAGAGATGGACTAACTGCTCCTTTTCTTTCTGATGAGTAGATACAGGGCTATATTGCAATTCAGTTGTGTCCTTAGGATAAACAGCTTCATGGGGCCACTGCATAAATTCACAGAATAAAACCACTGCAAATTTCATACAGCAAATCTCTAAACATAGTAGGAAAATGTCTCAAGCCATCATGGGTAGGAATTTTTTGAAAGGAGTGACAATTCCTATTTAAATTATAGGACCATGTAAGCAAAGCAATGGTATTTCTTTAATTATGGAAATTAATAGACAGAAAACAAATCAAGGGGGAAAAATGGCTCCTCATTGGGCAAAGAAAAAATTTAAAGTATCTGGGTTTGACTCTACATAGTTCATGTCAACAAAGTATTTGGTAAGAAAGAGAAATAAGGAAATTAAGGAAATCGTGAGCTCCATTCCCAGTGTTTACAGAATTTGCCAAGAATATTTGCAAATCCCCCTACCTGAGGAACATTTTATTATCTATTACATGTGCATACACCTAATCTGCAAGCTAGAGTGCATTCTGAAGGGCTAGAGAAAGAAATGGTGTAGAAGTCATCACTGACATTAAAGTACTTTATACAAACAAATACACAGTGCACATAAGACCAGAAAACAGGCAGAATTCTCCTAGTGGAAAAGCCAGAAAGGTTTTCTCCATTTGCTTCTGGCTAAGATAGTCTTAAGTGTTTTACACAACATGAGACTTCTCTGACAGTAAATTTTTATTTATTTTTTTTTAATGGTGGAGAGAGTAATTTTTTTTTTTTTAAATCTAAAATTTATTAGGAAATTTAAATTTGGAAAGAATATTAGAATAATTTCTTTTTGTCTTGTTCTGAGTTATGCTGGACAGTAAGGAATGTGCAAAGAGTTGTAGAATTGTTTAGGTTAGAAAAGACCTGTAAGATTAGAGCCCAACTATTCTATAATTGTACCAAGTCTGGGGCCAAACCATGCCCCTCAGTACCACATCTCTTCATCTTCTAAACACCTCCATGGATGGGGATTCAACTACCTTCCTGAAAAGCCCATTGCAGTGTTTGAGAACCCTTTCAGTGAAGATGTTTCTTCTAATGTCCAGCCTAAACCTCCTCTGGTGCAACTTGAAGCCATTTATTCTCATCCTATCACCCACCTCACTACAACCTCATTTCAGATAGTTGTAGAGAGTAAGAAAGCCTTCCCTTTGCTCTCTTTTCTCCAGGTTGAACAACCCCAGTTCCCTCATTTGCTCCTCATAAGACTCGTTTTTCTTATGATGGTTTTTGACCTTTGACCATGCATTCAGATGTTGCCAGGCTCTGCAGTATAGCGACTGCCTTTAGTTTCCTGTACTGGCAATCAAAAACAGCAGCACTGATTTTAACTGAGACACAGTTTATTGAGACACAGGTCCTTTCACCTAATACATCTGTCAAATATTTATAGAACAGAAAGAACTACATGGGGTAGAAGAAGACAAGGTTTGTGATTAATTTTGTGTTGGTTGGTGGCTGTGACAAATCTAAACCATTTTCTTCCAGTCATTTTGTTTGGATGTCTCCTTGGCCCAGCAATGAGCAAGACTGTTGGAGCAATACGGCTCATGAAGTTAGGAAGGAAGTCTGACATTGTCAGACAAAAAAGGGACATGCTACTTCTCTAGCAGTTTGTGGTGCTCCTCAGTTTACACTATACACTTGCCATGCTATGAAGAATAACAATCCCTATAGCTTGTGATGCAAAATGGGGACCCCTGTAAAGCAAGGGTATAGATACCTGATGAATTGTCACTATACTGAGCCTTGTGACCTTCTTGTAATTCCCTCCTTTGTGGGTATTATGCAATACTAAACTTTCCAGTTTTCCACTTTCCTGGTGCATTCAATAGCCTTTGAATATGAAAGCCCTCATGGCTGGGTTGCTGGGGACAGGAAGAAAGGCACAAAGAGTTTTCTCTGATTACTTTAGGTCTGACATTCAGTTCACCTACAAAAACATGCACTTTGCATGCAACTGCAAAGCATATACATTGAAGCTTTAAGGAAGAGATAAATAATAATAATAAAATAAAGTTCAAGAGAGGAGAATTTTTTTCCAAGTGAAACTAAGCCTTTTCAGGAGTTCCTACTTAGTTTCCTTACTATGATCCAAGCGTATGGTATGGCAATGTTAAGAGTTTGGAAAGATTGTAGTCCAGCAACTACACCAGGCATGAACAAGGGACAAAAGAATTCTAATCTCCACCCTCTGGAGTTTTTTCTACATGTACATATATATATGTGTGTGTGTGTGTGTATCAAACCATACATAAATATTTTTTATATATACAGGGTCCCAATTTTGGCTATTTCTAAAGGACCATCAAAAGTATCTACCTTATTTTAGCAATGAAAAACAAGTGTGATTCAAGTGAGCTCCAACAGAGATCTTATTCTTTAGGGAAATCAGATTGAGTATGGACTTGAATAAATTCAGATTTCAGCTCCATCAGCCTGTGGGAGTCTGCAAATGGCTCATCATGTATTCAAGGCACACTGTTAGGTACAAATGCCAACTAACAGAGCTGCAGTACATAGATTTTTTTTTTTTCCATCTTAAAGCAGTGATTTCCTTTCTGAAAACATACTTTTAAAATTCTGCAAAGAGGAAACAGTCCATTTTGTGAAATTTTCCTTTTATAATAGTTTGGGGTTTTTTTGATTTTTTACTTTAGGTTAAGATACTGTCAGAATCCTGAGGCTATAAGCAATGAAAATGAAACAGCTCAAAGAGAATTGAAATGATAGCAAAAACTTTTACTTTGTTTTGACTAATAGTTTGCTGCTGTGATCTGTCACTTGGCTGGTTTTCCCCTTCTAACTGGGTGAAGTTAATTTTGCTGAGATTTCTTTTGAAAGTCTACATGCAGGGAGGCTGAACTTGCTCGCTGGAAAAGGCTGTGTTGTTTTGTTCCACGTTAATGAAGATTTTAGCAGTGGCAGTACACAGCACTGCCAATCACCTGGATCACGCTTTTACATAGGAGGCAAGCCAAGCAGCTCTCAGTGCTGCAGCTGGCAGCAGAAAATCCAGAGTAAATTTCAGAACAAAAGTAGAAAAAACAGCCTAATTTATATATGCATTGAGCATGCTTCACTAGCACTGTGCATCATGTGATGCCTTGTTTCTAAGGGAACAGCTACAATGCTGAGTACATACTTCTCCTGTCATGGACTGCAGGATTTTTTTTGGCCTCAGAGAATTCTTTAAGTCATAAATCTGAAATTACTTACTGCACTTGATAGGTATTGAGTTATCATAGAATGGTAAGGTTGGAAGGAGACCTCAAGGATCATCTAGTTCCAACCCCCTGCCACAGGCAGGGACACCTCCCACTAGTACAGGTCACTCAAGGCCTCATCCAACCTGGCCTTGAACACCTCCAGGCAGGGAGCAGCCACAACATCCCTGGGCAACCTGTTCCAGTGTCTCACCACCCTCACTGTAAAGAACTTCTTCCTAACATCCAGTCTAAATCTTCCCTCTGCCAGTTTAAACCCATTGCCCCTTGTCCTGTCATTGCAAGACCTTGTCAATAGTCCCTCCCCAGCCTTCCTGTAGGCCCCCTTCAGATACTGGAAGGCTACTATAAGGTCTCCTGGAAGCCTTCTCTTCTCCAGGCTGCAGAGCCCCAACTCTTGTAGCCTGTCCTCATAGCCGAGCTGCTGCAGCCCTCTGATCATCTTTGTGGCCCTCCTCTGGACCCGCTCCAATACTTCCATGTCCTTCCTGTGCTGGGGGCTCCAGAACTGCACACAGTAAATATATTTACAAATGTCTAATTCTTAACATACCATGAGTAGAAGGCATTGTAAATATATGCTGATATTAACTACAATAAATATATATCACAGCCAAATCAATTTAATTATATCTGGGCTGGAATTGCCCCAGCTTACAACGGAATGAAAACATTATACAGTTGCTGTCCCTAGATGGTGTTTTGATTCTTTGAGGGCATGATTTGCATGATGGATTATTAATCATTTCTTAAATATCAGAGAATGACTATTTGATTTCTGCTTTCAGTAGCAGCTGCTTCCAGCAAGCATGTCTAGATCCCCTCAATACTGCACCTAAGATAGCAATGTGGTAGAAACTTGAACAAACTTGATAGAAGGGATGGCACATATGAAGAAAATGGTGTTTTATCTATCAGCTAGTGCAAAAATAAAGAAGAAAGGATTTATAGAAAATATTCCAATCGAACAGCAAGCCCACTCTTTCCCTGCTTGCTAGTAAGATAACTACTAGCCAAGCAGCTGCAAAGACTTGAGGCCTGGAGTCTAACTCAGAGAGTAGTTTTTATGATGTTGCTACTGTAACTTACAAGAGAAATGAAGTTAAGGCAACATATTCAGACCCAGATGCAGCCTCAACTGTCCCGTGAGGTTAACTCTGAAGGAAAAGTGCACTGTATTTTCCCTAATTCAGCCACAAGACAAGTGTTAGTGAGTGGGGAGCAACAACTTATGGGATGGCTGACACTCAGAATCAAATGTACAAATAAGCTGAATAAGTAATACCCCAAATATTCCAGACTTTGTGCTTTACGTGTGATGAAGATCCCTAGAATCAGTGATGAAATACCAGAAAGCCCCAAGAGAACACCAAGTGAGTGCTTTGATTACTTTCCAATCCCACCACTGAATTCTCTGGTAAGCACCAGTCCTGCTGTATGGTATTCTAGGTAAGAATGCAAATGTCCTGATGGCCTTGTTTTCATTAAATACTCACAGAATCATACCTAGAATTCCTTACTTTTTATATTCTAGCAACTCTGTTCTCACATGTGTGTATACATTCTTTTCAAGTTATGTTTTAAGCAGAGTAAATAATTTTCAGGCTTTACTTCCATTATTTGCAATTGCTGTTTTAAGACTTCTTGGAAGGAGATATAATTTCTAAATAAAAATAAAAATAATAGGAGAACTTTATTGCTCATGTTAAAAGATTTCATTCTAGCTGTTCCAGCTATTTAAGAAAAGTAATTTTGAGTTTCCTCCTTGTGTCAGAGTTTTCTCCCAATAGTGAGGTTTTCTTACTTGTTTTCACTAAATGGCCCTTCTTGGTGTGTATGTTAAATACAGATTAGAGCTACTCAGTCTGAATAGGCTGCAAAAAAAGCAGCTGTCTGAAGACAGCAGGTTGAGCTCTCTCTCAATTTTGGAAAGGCTAGCACATATAAAGAGGGACTCAGTACAAAAGCTAACAACCTTCATATTTGCTATTTGGAGACAGGATTATGGGAAAAGACAAATAAATAAATATTGTATATAATTAAATTTGGCAAAAGGAATAGTGACAAAAGCTTAGAGAGACAACTGTTACCAAAGGTAGTTCATATTTATTTAACCAAAACACATCCTGAAATCTCTTCCTGTAAGCAATGACTCTACTGCCAAGTACTGCGAGTAGAGGCCTAACTTACACAAAATACTGATTTCATAGAATCACAGAATCATAGAATGGTAAGGTTGGACCTCAAAGATCATCTAGTTCCAACCCCCTGCCATAGACAGGGACACCTCCCACTAATACAGGCAATTTGAAACTCAAACTCTTTGAATTTCAATTGACACCGCATCCAGATGCCCATAACCTGTTTGCAGCTGGATTTTAAGATCATTATAATTTCAGAGAAAGCTGTTCTGCTATTTCTAGATTTAGATCTTTTCGTGGGGGTTGAAACTAGATGATCTTTAAAGTCCCAAACCATTCTATGATCTCAAACATGTTTTGAAACTTCGCTTTAAAATTGTATTTTTAAAATGATCACTCTGTCAAGACTTCTGGATTACCTAGGCCTAGAGCCAAACATTCCAAACTCCATTTGAAATGAAAGCCATATGGGGCAAATGCAAGCTCAGGAATAGAAACCAATTTGTATTCCAAATTCTTTCAGAAAGAAAGGGTAAGGAATATGAAGCTTTGCTTTGTGACCTCTTTTGAAGTGTCACTGGAGTAACTTAGTGGAATAAAGCTAAATATTTACACTTTTTCTGAAATGTATGCATGCCTTCAGAATCTACATCATCTTTCAAAACTGGAAAACTATGCTTTTGATACTAGAAATCACTAGAAATATGAAAAGTACAAAGGCCAAGATCTCAAGCAGAAAGAAACTACCAAAATGTACTTTGCTGATGACACTTAGCAGAAAGAATTGTCCAAAACTTCAGGACCACCCAAAGACTGCCAGCTTCTGGCTACAGCTGTGTCACCCAGGCTGAAATAGATTCTCCTGAGAAGCTTGTTAATTTATTTAGAAGTAACAACACTTATTCAGAGTATTTCCAGTACAACTTCTCAAAGCTAGCAATTAGCCAGAATGCCTTTTATTAGATTTTTTTTATGGTCTAGGGTGACACTATGTGGCTAATCTCAGCACTGAACTACCAATTGCAACTTATTTCTTGAGCTAACTCAGAATGAAATTAATCTAGCCTCTTAATTCTGATGCTAAACAGGCAATGTTAGAGTATATGAGGTTTTATTAATACATCACATGAAGTGGTGAACTTTTTGTTAACTGTAACCTTCACAGAGAACCATCAGATGCACATGACCACACTAGAAGTATATACACTCTGCATTAAAGGGGATAGAAGGGTTAACTTGTGGTCTAACCCTTTAGAAAAAAGAAGACAATATTTAGAGAACTTCTTTTTTCCCCAACCCCCTATCACGAGCTGTGTTTTCCTAAGGCTATAGGAAATAAACAATAGGCAATATTCCTAGTCCAATATCTTAATCTTTTTCCTGTTAGCTTGAAGTACATTTTGTGTTCTTTGTCCCTGGCCCCATCTTTCCCCTTCCCTGGAATAACTGCTGCTACCTCATCCATTCACATGCATACTGACAGTCACAATCTAACCCTACAAGTAATATCAGACCTCTGTATTTGCATGGATATTTGGCAAACTTCTTTATTCCTGCAGTTCGTATTTGTGTCTGGCCTCATACGCATTTGGATGATAGTCTGTGTCAGCTCACGTATTTTGAACAAAATTCAAGCTCATAATTCCATGTATTTCAACAAGGCTTCACCAGTCCTACCCCATAACAATTCAAAGTCTTCAACTTAGGAAATTATCCCATATCTCAAGGAAAACTTCCTTTATATGAGTCAACGTTGGATGAAGGATGGCAGCCAGAACCTTTTAGTACTGCCATGTATCAGTTCCTGCTGAAGAGCTTTTCAGCAGGCACCAGCATATCACCTGGGACAAAGAGTAGGAGTGTGCAGCACTCCCCAAGGGAGTGTATCTACCTGACAACCATTAATTGAAATTGTCCAGGGCCTTACCTTTCTATGAAAGCAACTCTGTTTTGTTGCCCTTCATATTCAGGTATCCACCTCTAAAATTTTGGGTAAAAACAGCCTGAGACTGCTACAATGTCCACATATCATCAGCAGCAGTGAGTCAGGACTTTCATAATCAGTTCAAGCAGTTTTGTATAGTCTCTACATAATTAGATCCTGCTTTTTCATCCCAGCCCCCTTCTCTTGACTATGAATAAGGCAACTTTAATAGTGCTTATACTTTTTTGATGTGACTTCTCCAAACACTTGCACAGCCCTCTTCTGAGTATGCAGTACTGTTTCTCTTGGAACCAGCATGAGTCTGGTTTGGATTCAAAGGCTATCCCAAACCAGATTGTCTCCTCAGCTGCTCTACTTATTCAATGTTTAAACCCACAGCAGGAACAAATGTAATCATGCCTCTGGGAACAGATCCTCCTTGTTGTCCTTTCATGACTTTTTTGTATACCAACATAAAATGCAGCAGTGGATGTGGTAAGCGATCACAGTTCCCTGTGTCATTATTTTCAGCTTGTCAGAGACACTTAGCAGTCAGCCAGATAGAATTAGTGCTTAATCCATTTCCTTCTGTCAATGAAATGTACTTTACAGAGTTCATAACGTTCAAATTCTGCCTTCCCCACAAACAGATATATTTGCTATTGTAAGGAAAGATTCAAGTTCTGACACAATGTTGACAAACTACAATGGTGTTAGGCTTCTCAACAACATTTCAAGTCCTAGAACTAAATATAGCTAATTCAAGACCTTTTTTAGATGGACAGTCCACTGTGTTTTTAGAGATTTGACTTTATGCTGTATGCCAAAAGCCCATTTTCCTAAATTTTCACATTGACTATATCACTAATGAGACATCTCCTATTGAGTTTTCCACTAGAAGAAAACTGTATTGCACCTCTATTTCCTTGTCACAATGGTTGCAGCAAAATATTCCACAGAGCTTTTTTAAAAGGTGTGAAATCAGAGGTGTAGTTGTTAAATGAAGCTCTGATAATCTGCATAACTGGAGGGCAGACCTGAAGGTCTGTTTAAAATTACAGCATGATTCTATGAAAACATAATGAAAATATCATCAGGAAAGATCTAGTCTGTCTAAATTGTTAGAAATTAATTCAGACCTGCTGGAGTATATGTTATTCCCCTAATATGAGATGAATCAGAAGAGGTCCTACTCTGACTTTAAAGCTACATTTAGAAACATTGCATTATTCTACCTGAAGGACACAATTCTGGCTACAGGAATCCCATTTACAGTCGCAGTCTAGCACACTCTACAATCCAATAAAGAATTCTCCACCTTCACAAAGATCCTTTGCCTCAAAACCTTGCAGCTGCCCAAATACTTTAGTCCATCCTCCTTGTCATGTCTCTGAACGTTCTGTCATTTCTCCTTATGCAGTCACTGAGGGAGTAACAGAATTCCCTCCTATGACATGGTATTTGTCATGTGAATTGTGCCCACTATGCTACCAGCAGATCAAGTGTTCCTGCAAAACATCATGAAGAACATGCAGAAATTGGTAGTCTTAAAAGGAAAAGATTATTCTTTCATCTCAGTGTGAAAACAAGAATGGTTTGATTAACTTGTATGTTCATGTTTCTCAGCCACCAATTTAATTATTTTTGAGTTGAACATTTTAAAATATATTACTCAGTCATTGAGGCTATATTCGCCCCAAAGAGAACAAAATTCAAAGAAGCTGATATCATGATCTACATAAAATCCTCAATAGGAACATAACCTAATGGTCTAATTTTTCTGCTTTTATTTTGATATTCCAGCTGCCAAAACACCACTACAACGGTTAAACCCAAACAACACCACCACCCCCAAAAATACACACTGAAACCCAAAAAAACTACATCAGAAAGCAAAAGCAATTGTGAGACATGGTTCTTCTTTTGATTAGAGTAACATAACATGTTAAGGGATTGCTTCAAAGCTCAGGAGTTTTTTAGGGGTTAAGGAATCTTGAAGAGTGTGTTTCAGGTGATAATCTGCCATTTTCATACTGGTGGTACACTGCATAAAATGACACTGATGAGATTCAGTTCTAATATTGTATGTCATTTATGGCTAGATATCAATGCATGCAGAGGGCACCCAGAATGGATGAATGAACACTATTTCTATTCTATAGAAATAAAAATTCCATTTTGAAGATGAAGTTTAGATAATTTGCAAATTACTCATTCTTCCAGAGAAAAGTGCTGATGCAGGGGAAGTAACTGGTACATGTAGAGTATTCATTAAACCCAGGGAGGAACAGAGAGAATTATTTGTATGTTGGTCACCGGGCAGTAGCATCTCACAATACTGGCTGTAGGACCTGAGGAAAATTTGGGCCCTACTAATTTTACACTCTTGCCTTCTACTGCTATTTGTAATGTGTCCTTCAAATCTGGGTTGTACCAGCTGTATATTGACTCAGTTTAAGAGAGAGGATTTCTTATAGCATGGACCGTTGACATCATGGAGGATGCCCTCTATCTGCATTGGTGCCAGATGAGGGGATTACATCTCCATCATGAAAACCAAGTGTGGGGAGGCACTACAGTTGTTGTTACATGCCATATCACATTGCCATAGTTCCTAGATCCTGGAGCATTGGGTCATGCTATACTGTATAATATTTCAAAGCAGCTTATGATTTTTAAAATTACATCACCCAAGCTTTGTTCTTTTATAGCAACGGAATGTTTTTCACCCATGACTCTCAAGCGTACAAAGCACAGCTGTAAACTTAGTAATGGAATCCAAATCTTGAGTGAACGAGTTCCTAAAAGGTCCTGTTCTAATCCACAGTCTATCTGGTGTCTCTTCTGTCATTCCCCTGTGGACACTGTTTCTCTGTGTAGATGTTAATGGACACTGTACAAATCTGACAGGTTTACAAGCCTTTGTGAGGCACTGTGTGTGTACAGTATCACTACTTTCAATCACGAACCCCTGAGAGTTTGTCAGAGATTTCAGGGACAAGAACAGATCACCACAGCTTTTGGAAATGTAACACTGCTATTTATTTTTTCAGTTCTTCATTTCAAAAAAGCACATCTGTGTACTCCGAGTGGAAATTAGCTATTTTTTAAATTCAAAAACCTATTCCTGACATTTCCTTACATGTGAACCCAAACCATATTAATCTTGTGGCAACAATTCACTGAATTGCTGTAGTGTGACCTCAGCCTTTCATAACACAAGAAGCACATGCAAATGAGCTACGCAGTTTCTTAATTTCAGTATTATATTCTGAAGAAATAGTTAAAAAAAATCCTAACACTGAAGTTACTTCAAGAAGTACGATAGGACTTGATAAACTGAAAATTATCACTTCAAAGGAAGATGGAATTCCATTATGTTAGAGGAAGTCCCAAACAAATCTCCCTTACAGATTAAACAGGGCAGTAGCGTTCTTTGCAGGAACGTATTTCAAACAGTAATACTAAACACACTACAGCTTGCATCATCATCCAGTGAGACAGGCAGATTAAGATTAAGCAAAAGAATGAGCAGTAAGAGAGTTTGATGAAGTTTAGATTTTCAATGAATGTTCAGATATTCCTATCTTAATTCTGCCTCCTTGTTTACACAGCAGTATATCACAATGTTAATTTATGCCATGCTACTCAAGGATTATCACAGGCTATAGCTTCTCATACTCTGTGCTTCCACAGCAGCAGAGATAACCTCAAAAGGAAACAACTACAAAATTAAAACAGAAGTCCAGGGCTCTTCTGCACCCTTATAACACTCAAAGCCACTGATAACTGCTGACAGGACTAATAAGAAAACTCATGCTTGGGTGAACTCACAACAGAAAAGAGATGGCTACCAAAATAATCAGAAGTTATCTGTATTACTCACTCCTAAACCTGGTAAGAAACACATAGCAGTTCAAAATAACCTTGAAGGACACACTATTAGAACAGAATTACTCCACCGAGCTATTCTAAGAAATAAATGGTGTATATAAGCTCTCCTTTACCAACAACTACATTCTCAATTCATGAACTTTACCTTGTCAGCAAACCCACAAATAGCTGTTCCAGCTGCAGTTTCATCTGAGGATACCAGCACACAGCGGGATTTCCTCCACTTTGCTTCCCACCATCAAGTATTCCCCTCTGTTAATGTGCTTGCTTGCTATTACACCTGCAACTACTACAGCTATTAAAGCTGACCTTCAAGTTCAGGTGGGTTTGATGCAAATTAGATAACCCTATGGTAGTAAAAATAATATAGCTCAGAGCCTTGATTTTAATAATTGCTTAGCTACATAGGACTGCTGATATTATACTTTGTGGATACTCCGTAGTTCTGCAGAATAGGACTTCAGAAAAAGATTTCTTTAGCATCAGATGTAGGTTTGCAAATGCCAGTTGTCCTCATCAGAAGATTTCAAACACTTGTGCCTTTTGCCTTGGCCTGTAATCAAGCTTCAGTCACTTAAGCCTTGAAAAAGTTTCTAATAGGTGCTAGCTAAATTTATCTTTTAAAAAAATGAATCATTTCTCTGTCTTGAAATCATCTTGTTCAGTGGCTCTGAAATAAGACAGAAGTTTTAAGAAGATCGTTGTACCAGAGGGAAAATGTGCCTTTCAATTTTTTCCAAGCTTAATCACTATAGTAAAACTGTGTGTTATAACAGAGGACAAGTGCAGTATTTTCATTTTTAGCGCAGTAGGACTGCTAGCAAGTGGTCTTTGAAACTATAAACTCTGTGAAGATATAATTAAAAATTATTTCTCAGAAATAATAAAAAAAAAGGAAAGAGATCAATCTTTTAAGAAAATGTTTTCAAATAAACCATACAGAGTTTTGATTTGTTTTTTTTTACTAAAATTATCTTAATAGATAATGTTGTCAACATGTTCTTCACCTGGCATTTTCAATGCACATTTTCGTTGTCCCAAAGTAACAAGAACAAATGGAAAGGCTATACTGAATTTCTACCCTTCTGACACTACTTAGTTGCAGCCTCAGGGACAAACACAGCTTAACACACTTTAAGCTGCAGTTATGGATGAAGCAGGATTTCTTCTCTTCTCTTTTGTGATAATGCCTGCATAGCTTCACCATCATAAGTAGGTGTTTTCTGAGGCCAGTGTAATTCAATGACTAATTGCTATTTTCTAAAACTAGGCTTAATTGTTTTCTACTTAAATAACATTTCCTCAGATTGCTTGAGAAAGTTTTGAGCTTATTTGTTGGGGTTTTGTCTGTTTGTTTTTAATAAAGTGCCATGTGTATTATGGGAATTACTGAACAAAGTGATCTCATACCGCAACTACGGTTTTGTCCCGATTCAGGATTACAAATGAGCACCTAAATATGGCAAAGCTGCTGGGAGGTCTCCATTGATAAAGACTATAAATCTTAGGCAAACATTTTATTGACTGTAAATAGGCAGCAAAGTATTCCTCTGATATGAGCTACTTCAAAGTTGTATTGGCTATTACTTTTAGTGTCTGGTGCTACAGGGGATGGCAAATTTCCACTCTGCCGTACTAGCTCTCTATTAGCATAAGGATGCTCTGCCAGTGGCACATCATAGATCAGCCTGCAAATTTTGCAGAACAAAATGTACTGGCAGCATCAGATGGGCAGGAACACTGAGGAGACAAAATGCTTTGTCATTGTTAGGTAATGCTTCTATCCTCAAACAGGAAAATGAAAAGATAGGCGGCTGAAGCATCCCTACAGCATATTCAGGCAATGTGGGTTTCCCCTGTTTTCTCATACTGTGAAAATACAGTTTATATCTAAGAGTCATGGGATATAGGAGCCTATCGACATTCATACAAGGAAACAGCTTAAAAAAGGCATATTTCACTGAGACCATTTCTATCACCTGAGGCTTATAGGTAGTAGCACAGGAAATGTAATTGAAAAATACTGAAAATATCCAAATCCCGTGCAGGCAGAGAAAAAAGGATATTAAAAGCAACTAGAAGTGATTTTAATTTTTGCTGGGAGATTAAACTCTAGCACAAAGGTACATATGTAATCAGAAACAGCTTTCCTAGACCTAGCCAATGTCCTACATTCTACAGCTCTGTAAAGAGGTCAGCCTCCCAAGTCTTAACCATGCTTCCAGCAAGAAAGTCAGCTGATGTGAAGCATGATGGTGCCTTGTCAGATGCAAGCATCTGTCTGGCAGAAAATCATCTTGCTTTACAGCAGCCACTGAGCAGATGTTAGTGACTCTGCATTTTTGCTTCTGAAATCGTAATTCTGTCTGATAGGCTTGGTACCTTAGTGATAACACAGAAAAGTCAAAAGCACTGAATAATCTGTCTTTAGGGAATAGGGAGCTCTAAAGCCATCTGTTCAATTCCCTTTGTTGTTGGCCCAGTAGAACAGGCATTTTAATCTGAAATCATTTTGGCTCGATTTTCTGATCAGTCTTTACTGCCATTTTTCTGCCATAGAACTAGTTCCCACCAAATCATATGGTGAGACCAGTCATGAAACTGGCTAGAAAGCAACTAAAATGATCCAGCAACAATGAAAAAATAAATATGCAGCCTGTTCCAGACCGCCCAGCCATGTAAATGCCAGGGTTGGCAGATAAGAAAGTGCTGGTGCTTTTTTGGTGGAATAGCAAGTTCATCACCAGTAGTTAGGTAACAGTGTTAGGCATTTGGAATGTTTATGTATAACAGCATTCAATTGGATTCAGTTACTTTCCAAATCTAAAGCACTACTGATGTACACAATAACACATGGCCACGTTTTACAGATCCTGTAATCCTTCCCTTTTATAAAAAAACTCCAGACAGGGGTCACATTAACAATTATAATGAATTAATCCTATGCAAAATTAGCTTAACAAAGTTTTCCTAGTTCTGTGCTTTAATGAGAAAGTATTGGTAACTTATTAATGTGATTTTTCATCAAGTAATGTTTATCTTATTTTCTTTAATCCTTTTAAGAGATTTTTTTGTTAGCTTTTGCTACCCTGTGAAAAGTAAAATACCTCCACTGGCTATGCACCAACACTGCTACTACCAGCTCAACTCCTAATGGTTCTTAAATGCACACACATATGTATGCAGAAGGGACCACTTGCTTGAAAAGTGAACAAATTTCATCACAGACAGAATAAATGGAGAAGGACATTCCCTTACTTGGAATTTAACACTTTGGTTGGTACCATGCAAACATGGTCTCCCAAATACACAGATAAGCAGAGTTTAATTGAACATATGGGAGAAAATGTTGTTATACATGTTTCCTTTTACTCGTGTTTTTTCAACAGTCTGCCTTGTTTAATAAACGAGTTGTTTAATAACTTCTCTTCAGTTTCCATCAGGTTAGATCATAATATGCCTGTTAACACCTGTTTGTAAAAAAAAGAAACAAAATCAGACACTTCTCTGTTTTGTATCACTGTGTTGGTGAACAACACCGAGAATTACCTAAATGGATTTTGTGTACTGATAAAATCAGAAATAGGCATTTTTAGTTTCTAATCCAGGACAATTTACGTGTGGACCCCAGTCCTGATCTGAGCCATCGATAAATTGTAGTACGCACTTTTTATTATTTTTCATGTCAATTTCTCACACTGTTGCAGGAATACAAACACAAATAGAAAATGTCTAGTACTTACCTTTTTGTAGTACCTCCAAAGCAACTATAACAATACTGTAACAACAACAGCAAGTTTGAAGTGTTGGGCCCCGATCCTCTCACAGCCTGAATAGTGTGCCACTACACTGCAGTAAGCCAATGCCACAAATTGTGTTGGATTATTCTTTGTTGGTTGTTTTCTCTTGTTTGGGTGTTGTTGGGGTTTTGGGTTGTGGTTAATGTTTTGGTTTTGATTTGGGTTTTTTTGGTGTGGGTTTTTGTTTTTGGGTTTTTTTTGTGGGATTGGGGATTTTTTAATTTGGGGTGGGGGTTTTTTTGTTTGTTTTTTTTTTGTTTGTTTGTTTGTTTTTATTTTGGAAGGGGATGCTGGAGATCATCTGCTTCTGGTCAATCTGGTCAGACAGATGTCAGCGTTTTCCAGCAAGAGAGCTAGACCTCACTTTGGGAACCTCAGCCTATTCATGAATGTGGACTTTAGCTGGAAAAGGCTGGTAGATGGAGAATATTATTTGATTGTCTTTTCTATTAGAGTTCAATGCCTGGTCAAGCCAATAATAAGAAAATAGGATTTTATTTCAGTTCAGTATATAGTGAACTATATACACGCTTGCATTTTCATTCTCTTTCTCCTCCTAGCTTTTTTCTATTTGCTTCCCTTTCATCTACTATTTATGAACCATTTCTCTCATTTCCATCAGTGCAGCATCTCATGAGAAAAACATACAGTGACGCTTAGTATAGCGTCAGCAGCCAAGAGCTACACCTGATTTTTCTGTCTAGCATCCTCTTAGTAGTATACTTAATATGGATAAATGAAGAACAGCAAGAATAAAACGTGGCATTCCTATTTTGAGTCAGGCCATTGGTCTTAGTTTGCTGTGATAAACTGATATCCTTAAATACCATTTGTCTTTCTGAATCTTCTGTTTGATGCACAGAGTAAGAAGTTGGTGTAGCAGGGAATTTCTTCCCTGTTATTCTTCTATACTTAAAGGCACATCTCACATCCATGTTGCACTGAGAAAGTATTTTGCAAACTTTGAAAAAGCACAAGTGATAAAATAGATATCTCAAGCTGACAGAGGCTTAACATATACACAGGACTAAAAACTCACTGAACTGTCCACTCTGCTCTTCTACACCTCAACACGCTAATTTTATTCCCCCCCCCCAGAGATGAAAAGTTCTGCTAAAAGCACTTGGGCTAAGGCTGTAAATAAGTCGCATGGGTAAGACAGAGGTCAATTAGTGACAGTTAAAAGAAAAATATTTTCATATTGCCACCTAGACTGAGCTCACAAAATCAAAGCAGAAAGCAGTTTAATTGCAACATAGTTGTAAAGTTATATTAACACCAGAAATCTGCTAACCCACAACTGTTTTCTAAAGGGTTTTTTTTTTTGTTGAATTTACTGTGTTGAATACACGTTTTATTTATTGGTAAATTTCTTTACAGTATAGTATTACTTCACTGCAGTTTGTCAAATATTTTTCAAACATGATTTGTGGGTAGAAGTTTGGAATCTCATTGAGAAGACAGGAAAAACTGTAATTTGGTGCATTTTACCTTTAAATATGAGATTATATGAGAGTTACTCACCTCATACCTTGTTTGGGAAGTTCATCCTGGTCTGACTGTTTTACTGACTTCTAAACCTTGCTGTTGCTAGTGCAATACTAAAATATGACCACAGGCTGTATGTTAGTTTATGGAACAAGTACTTTAGTCTAAGCTGAAAAAAATAAAAAAAGGAATTTCTGGGCTGAGACTCTGAGTACCAGAATGGGAATGCCCTCGTTTCACCCCACCACTGCACAGGCACAGTTTTTAAGCTCTTAAGTGGCAGGACATGAGTCCTGGGCTAAATTCAGCGATAGAAAGTTTCAAAGATCATTTCTAAAGGGATGACAGATGAGGAAAGAGATGAATAAGTACATATAAATGGAGAGATATCATATGGGCCAAAGTGACAGGAAAACAGACTTTGTCTGTTGATCCTAGGAATAAGACTAAACCAGTCATTTCATATATGCAGATTCACAGGGGCTTCATCCATTTTACTTATTCTGCACTTGGTAATTCCAGGCGGCTTCACTGCAGCATTCACATCAGCCATTCCCAGCACTGAGCACCACCACAGCATGGACCAACATTTCTTTCTGGGCATTACACTGACCCATAGTCAGGCAGGAGTTAAAAGCTCTCTGGGCTGACTCATTGCCAGGGCGTAATGGATGTGTAACCACTGACTGCTGGGCAGGCTTCTTACTGCCAATCCAGAAAGATTTGCATATGCCTTTACATTAATACATCCCAGCAGGAATCCAGAGCTAGATCTAATGACTTCAGGTGAAAATAAAGAAAGCTGTTACGTTCAGACCATTATTGTTCATGCTGCTTTGTGAATTTATTTCTTTAAATTTTCCACTTGTGCTCCTGCCAAGAGAGATCTATTAGACAGAAAGCAGCAAGAGTAAAACTTTATCATTTTGTTTCAAACTATAAAATAATTTACATCACATATTTTACTTACTTTTGTCTTTTTTTGTTGTTTTTTTGTTTTTGTTTTTGTTTGTTTTTTTTTTTTGTTTGAAACCACAAACATTCCAGCATCACACTGTAGGAATAAGAATAACAATAGAAAGCATAACCTTTTGCATAGTATTAAATGAACAGACAGAGTAAGTTCTTTATTTACAATTATTGTCTAGATAAAAAAATTCATAAAAACAGATGAATGAACATATATTAATAACCCCTAGTGGGATGGATTGCCAATGTACCACTGTATTGTTGTCCACAAATCTCATGCTGCTAGGTACAGTACGTAGAGAGCGAGCATTTATATATTGCAGGGAATTTCAACAAACTGATCATTTTGGTTTTTGATCCATTGTTCCCATCACAGAGAGGTCAAGCAACAAAAGAAAGGAATTGTGATGCACGACTGTAGTTGAAAGGTCATAGCTATTCTGCTTTAAAAAAAAAAAAAAAAAAAAAAGTCTATCATTTATCATATACATAAAGCACAGTCTCTGCTCACAAAAGCCCAAGTTTTCTATGCATCTCAGTTTATATATGTTTTACTATATATACACAGAATGCAGTGTTCGTTTTCTTAACAGTTTTCAAGTCTGCAAATGGTACCATAGGGAGGGGTAATCCTACGGGAAAATGTAAAAAAAATGAAACCAAGAAAAAATATGAAGAGTGTTTGAAAACAAAAAGGCAAACAGTCAGTGTTAAGATGCTGAAAATAAATTGTTCCAGTACTAATAGCTTCTTTAGGTGTTCAAGTCCAAAGCTAGAGGCTTCCCTGTAAATAGATAACACTTTTTGTTTCTTCTGAATATGATATCCCAAATAGGCCATAGAAACCCAATACATGTTATACAAAGGTTAATCACCATATTTACAAAGCGAAGAACAATCCTGACTCAGTTTCAATCACTTTGTTGCTAGGAGTTAGCTAAAATAATTCTGTTTTCATGCTAGCATTTTACTGTTAAGAACCGGGTCACACTATCTGTTGAGAAGAGAGCTGTATATACTTCCAGAGACCTGTCCTGGTGTTGAGTGACAAGTTTGGATCAGATAGCAAACTAAGAGTTTGAGCCAAAAACATTCAAGCTTCTACACAAAAGTCCGGAAGCTGGCAATTGAAGCTGATTAGAGTTTTACCTGGCTGAATAGTCTTGATGCACCCTGAAAACATTTTTAGCCAGTTCAGTCTGCAGTTTGGCCATGAGTCTAATCTCTGGAGCGTTCTGGCTTGGTTTAGTTCTTGTGACTGCAGAGATGCACCACTGTATGAGCCAACTTTAAGACAATCAGTAATACCTCAATAAATCGATGTATCAACCTAGTTTGAGAGTGTTTTGCAACACATCTGGCATAATCGATTGTGTAATTCAAAATATCTTTTGCACTGTACAGTTATGGAAAAGATCATATGCTGAAAAGTCTCCAAGCAAACTTTATATTAAATACAAAAATTATTTATGAAAAATCTGTGATCCACAAAGTGCTTAGCATTCAAGTGGTTGACATAGCAATTATATAAGCTCAGAAATTTCTGTTCTCAGGGCTGTTACCATCTTGAAAAAACATCTTTCACCCTCCATACTGCACGTTTAAAAACTAGCTTTCTTTGTAGAAAGCTCAAGGTAAAATAAGGTATTACTTGTGACTACAGGAAGACAAGCTTGGTTAAAAAAGAAAAAAAGAAAAAGTAAAGAAAAATCACACAAAGCACATCTCTATATACAATTCATAAAGTTTCATTCAGACCTAATAGTGCAGAAATTATAGTTTTCTTTTAAAAAATCCAAGCAACAACCTACAGTGATTTTCATCCAAAATGCCAACAGCCCGTACCTTGTAAGTAGTATGGAAATAACTGCCTAAATCACTAACTGAAAAAGATTAACACAATATATCACAATATTTCAACACTAGTTTTATCTCCAGATAGACAAACCAAATATAACTTATTTTAAATTATATTTATAAACTCAACTCAGTTTCATTGAATAGCTCTCTAAAAATATTTTCTGGAAGCCACATTTAATGAATGAAATAGCTTCCATNTATATGTATATATCTCTATATATAGTCTCATAAATGTTTAAGTTCCTCTGTCCAACTGGTGCAAATCTACTGTGCAAGTTAAGCTTTGCAACTTCAAAAAAGTTATTTAAATTAATCTATACAATTGAGTCCATGCCACACAAGCATTTCAAAAAACTCACAGACCAGTGAATTGGATAAATAGCCTCAGAAAGAAGTCCTCTGTAGTTCCTGCTTAAGGAGGAAAAAAGGAAAAAAAAAAAAAAAAAAAAAAGAAAAAAAAAAAAAAAAAAAAAAAAAAAAAAGGGACAAAAGGANCCTCCATACTGCACGTTTAAAAACTAGCTTTCTTTGTAGAAAGCTCAAGGTAAAATAAGGTATTACTTGTGACTACAGGAAGACAAGCTTGGTTAAAAAAGAAAAAAAGAAAAAGTAAAGAAAAATCACACAAAGCACATCTCTATATACAATTCATAAAGTTTCATTCAGACCTAATAGTGCAGAAATTATAGTTTTCTTTTAAAAAATCCAAGCAACAACCTACAGTGATTTTCATCCAAAATGCCAACAGCCCGTACCTTGTAAGTAGTATGGAAATAACTGCCTAAATCACTAACTGAAAAAGATTAACACAATATATCACAATATTTCAACACTAGTTTTATCTCCAGATAGACAAACCAAATATAACTTATTTTAAATTATATTTATAAACTCAACTCAGTTTCATTGAATAGCTCTCTAAAAATATTTTCTGGAAGCCACATTTAATGAATGAAATAGCTTCCATTATGCTATGCTGCACCAAAAGAAATTCAAGCAGATTACTAGAAAGGGGAAAAAATACGAGAGGGTGGGGGGAAAAAAAAGAGAGAACCTGATTATTTTAATTTTTATTTGAAACAAAGGAAGCCTGGTTTACCTCCCTGTATATAGGATCACAATGCTACATCCAATGTGTTATATTTTGGCTTCTTTTGTTATTTACTACCAGTATCTACATTACTGAACNTTTGTTTGTTTTTGTTTTTCTGAAAGGGAACAAGGTGGGGGGGGAGGGGTATGTAAATCAGCCATTCATTCCTTCCCCAAAACCATTGTGATCAACAATTCATTCACTTGTCTCAGAGTGAATAAGAGTTCAAACAGCTTTTCAGCCAGCAATGNAAAAAAAAAAAGCCAACAAAAACTTAGGCAGAAATCAGAACATGGCTGTAATAAAATATCCAGAGTGTGATATTACAGATGTTTTTGATGAGCTGAGCTGAGCCATTTTTATACTACTTCGGCAGGAAGTGCTTTCTTAACCCTACAAATAGTTAAGGATATTATCTACAGGTTTGTAAACAAATTACATTCTTTTTAGGACATAAATAAGTTAAAATAGTCAGAGCAATTTGAGCAGAAACAAGGCAACATGCCAACAAAGAAACNTTTTATTATTTTTTTCTTTTTTTTGCAGTGACCTTTTCAGCTAAAGTGATGTCTCCAGGCTATGTATTGGGCTTCCTGGACTAGAAGAGGTAGCTGATTTACTTGTATCAGTTGTAAGATTTATTCCACTGTCGATAGCACTGTTGTTCTTGTTCAGCGAAGACGGTGGACTCGAGTTTTTCTTGAGAGCAGGGTCTTCTTCTAGGTCAGTGTCATCAATGAGCGGGATGTGGGGCTGGGAATCTTCTATCCTAAATTCAGGATGAGTCATAAAGTTGTGAATAGAGGTTCTAGATTCTGGTTTTTCTAAACCTTCATAGAGAGAGCTACGGAATGCCTTCACGACGCGGATCTGGGGGGAGAAAAGGAAAGAGGTGTCAGCGGTAGCGCCTTGAAAGGGCAGCGTCGTGTTAGAGAACACTTTGTGAAAAATGTAGCATATGGTTAGGGCAGTGCAGGCAGCTGAAGTCCAAAGTCTCTGGATGTTATATGCATAAACGAGTGGCTCAGTTATGTGCATTTTGAATATCTGTACCAACTGCAATATTAAAATAAATCAGGTTTAAAGCCATCAAAGAACTGATGGGAAGTACTGGTTAAAGAAAGCGAACATCCACTCGTGTGGTACATCCCTAGTAAAAGACAAGCCATGTTAATTGTAATGCAAATGTCAAACCATGCATGTTGATAGTTTTGCAGTGAGTAAGTAGGAAGGCTTTTTTAATTAAAAAAGTCTCTTTTGTATTGTTAAAAAAAACAAACCATTACACATAACATATCACACTTCACAAACAGAAAAGCACAGAACACAGACACAGTCGGATGGGTACGTATGAGACACACACAGGAGCCAAGTGTAAAAACTATAAGTAATATCAATGTTTTAAAGCAAAACCTAAATGAACGCAGCCAAGAGCACAAAAAGCCAAGCAGACAAAATACTAAAGCATAATCATGCTACCACGGGGAAAAATAAAAATTCACAGTTACCACGTGAACAGAGATAACTTGCACACAACAACTACACTTGGAAGCCTGGATAATGTGAACATAGTATTGTTGAACCAACTTTTATTTTTCCTTCATGCATATGTGAGGTAAACACTCGAGTATAGACCCACTGTTCTAGCCATTTAACTTTTTGATATATATATAGAATATGTAATAAAATAATGTATTGATGGGTTGAATTGAATTACATTGTTAAACAGCAAGCTTTTTCACTCTCTGTGTCTCAGTTGCAAAACTGTCAAGTTAAATGCTGGAAGTGACACAATTTATGCCATATATGCAGTGTTTTCACTAGGTCAGCTGACTTATGCCAGGGTCAACCTAATGGTATGAACCACCTGACAGTAAGAATATAGGTGAAAATAAACTCCAAAACTCAGCCCATTAGACTGTTAAGGACAGTTCCCAGTAGGAAATGAGAGGAATAGAGTGAGGAGCATCGTGGAATGGGGACATTAAACCCTCTGTGGGTGGGCAAAGGGAGGAATGCTGTCTATATCCTGGTGACCTGACAGTTCTTAAAAGAAGTGAAGGTTTGTGCTGGTTTACTGCTGAAAAAAGACGTAACTTTTTGGGAGGGAGTGAGGGGGCAGAGAGGGAAAAACAGAATGGCAAAATGTGATCTGTTGGCAAATGTTTTATGGCTAAGTATGAGTTCTATCCTTCTACTTCCATGTAGTCCAATGAGTGAATTTTTAGCATTTCTTAGAGGGGAGACCAAAACAAAGGCAGAGGCAGAAAAGGTGCAAGCAGGCATTGTGAAAGCTTCTCCACACACATTTGAAATGGTTTGGTGGCTGGCATGTTTATCTTTTTACATGTAAATATGCTGAGCATTTTTGGTTGGCCTAGTACATCACTGATTTGTAAATCTTTAATTCCTCTTTTAATTGGCAGACTGCATTTTAGTAATGGCATGACATCACAGCAGTGCAGCTGTAGGACTTAGCTGATCCTCTGGCTGGAGTTGCCCAAGTTGTACAGAATATCAGCACATTTGAGAAAAAGGCTGACTTGTATTTTCAGTTTTTTGACCTTTGTCCTTGTTTATGTTATGAGGGCTGGAGTACCTCTCCTACGGAGACAGACTGAGAGAGTTGAGGCTGTTCAGTCTGGAGAGGAGAAGGCTCCAAGGAGACCTTATTGTGGACTTTTAGTATCTGAAGTGGATGTCAGGTAGTGATACGACTGGGGGAAATGGAGCAAAACTAAAGTGGGTAGATTCAGATTAGATGTGTCCCTATGAATGTGGGGAGACATTGAAACAGGTTGTCTAGGGAGGTGGTAGAAGCCCCATCCCTGAATGTTGTTAAGGCCAGGCTGGATGGGGCTCTGAAAAACCTAATCTAGTGTGAAGTGTCCCTGCCCATGGCAGAGGGGTTGGAGCTAGGTGATCCTTGAGGGCCCTTCCAGGCCTGACAATTCTATGATTCTATGTTCTCTACACTTAGATATTCATCACCTTTCAAAAATCCTAAGAGTAGAAGTCAGTCATGCCACCTTTAGATACCTGAACTTTGGTCAGTCCAATTACTCTCCCTTTTCTTTACACATATGCTTGATAACAGCAGGGCATAGTATCAAAGTATTTCCTGTGCCTGCTTATGCTCAAAACAAGAGGACAGGAGTGATACAGAACAGCTTGTCCAGATCTTAGGAAACTGGAGGATGGTCAGAAGCTGGTAGAGGTGAAGGCCAGGAGGAAGAGAAGACTAGATTTTACACAATTATATAGTGCATCTAACACCTCTGACAGAGCACCTGGGATTACAAACCAGGTTTTTATGAGAGCTGAATCTGTCTGAGTTGTGCTCTGCTATGTGACGGTTCTGTGTACTGAACAGACTGGAATAAGAGATTCATTTGCATCCATGAAGATAGGATTTGAACTCATGGAGAAGAGGTGACATGCTGTTTCCCTCATTATCTATGCCTTTCTGTCTTGTACTTTAAAGTGCAAAGTAATTAGTCTGAACAATGACAAAAAGAACGTGTTTTGTCAAGGCAATCTTAAAAAACATGTTACTGTATTGTCCTGTTTTAAACTAGGAAGCTCTTTGTAACAGACTTACTGTAGAGTATGGGCTGATATGGTGACATTTCCTGCACAGCTACCTGTTATATCTGCTACCTACACAGAAATAACAGTCACCTTATCCAGCTGCAGCTGTTTGCTGTATTTTATCAACTAATACAATTATTTCATTCCCTCGATTACAGCCACTTTCCATAGTAAGGAAAGAATCTATACTGCATGGAGTATCAACATTTGGCACCTAATCTGCATTCAATACCAAGGTTTTAGTCAGACTAGCTAAGTGACAACATAACTGCAGAAAAACAAAGCATTTGAGCACCAACTATGAAAATCTGCCTGCCAGGCCCTGAGTTTGGTACTCTGCAGTGACAGCTTGAACAAATAAGTTGCTGAAATAAAACACTCGCTAACATCTTTTGCTGAGTGTTTACACAACAATCTGAAGATACAGCTGCAGAATGTACAGCAGAATCAGCCAGCAGCTGCATCACTTTGTGTGAAGATCTGTGGCAAAGCTTTCACACAGACTGTTCAAATCTTGCAGGACCATTTAGATGTTACTAGAATAGCTCCTGCTTGCTCATACTGATTTTTACTGGAAATACTAGCTTAAAGCTAGTTCAGAGGTGCTGATACCTTGTCTTAAAATTTCTCTACATTTAAATTCCCTCCTCAGTTATAAAGGTTGCATATTTAGCTTGACATTGAGGGAGCTGCAGTTGTTCAGCCTGGAGTAAAGGAGGCTCAGGGGAGACCTTATTGCTCTCTACAACTACCTGCAAGGAGGTTGCAGCCAGGTGGGGGTTGGTGTCTTCTCCCAGGCATCCAGTGACAGAACAAGAGGACACAGTCTCAAACTGCACCAGGGCAGGTTTAGGTTGGCTATTAGGAAGAAGTTCATCACAGAAAGAGTGATTGGCATTGGAATGGGCTGCCTGAGGAGGTGGTGGAGTCACCATCCCTGAAGGTGTTTAAGAGGAGGCTGCATGAGGCCTTAGTGCCATGGTTTAGATAATTAGAAGGGTTAGGTGATAGGTTGGACTTGATGATCTTTTCCAACTTGGTTAATTCTGTGATTTAGAAGAAAATATTCTTTCCTCTCTCTTTTTCCTTTTTCTGGCACCCCACCTCATTCAGTGGCATAATTTCTGCATCACAGTGCAATTCAAAATCTTGTCCATAGTCTATCCTCCAGTGTACCAAATTATTGCTAGCAGGAACAAAATTTGTTTCTTTCATTACATTCATGGAAATAAAGGTAAAGAGTTTGCTGATCATAAAATGGTTTGGGTTGGATGAAACCTTAAAGATAATCTAGTTCCAATCTTCATGCCATGGGCAGAGACATCTCCTACTAGACCAGCTTACTCATGGCCTCATCCAACATGGCTTTGAATTCTTCTAGGCTTGGAGTCTCCATAACTCCTCTGGGCAACCTGTTNAGGCTTGGAGTCTCCATAACTCCTCTGGGCACCCTGTTCCAGTGCCTTGCCACTCTCATAGGGAAGAATTTCTTCCTTTGATCTCCCCTTTTTCGGTTTGAGGCCATTACCCCTTGTTCTGCCACTCCATGCCTTTGTAGAAAGTCCCTCTCCAGCTCTCCTGTAGCCCTCTTCAAGTCCTGGAAGGTCTCCCTGCTAGCCTTCTCTTCTCCAGACTTAACAACCCTAACTCTCTCAGCCTGTTTTCATAGCAGAGGTATGATAGCTCTCAGATCATTTTCATGGCCTCCTCTGGACCTGTTCTAACATTTCCAAGCCCTCTTTGTATTTGGGGCTCCAGAGCTGTATGCAGTACTCCAGATGGGATCTCATGAGAGTGGAGTAGAGGGGGAGAATCCCCTCCCTCAACTTGCTACCCACACTGCTGGAGATGCAGCCCAGGACATGTTTGGTTTGGTTACAAAGGTGGTATTTTAATTTCTGTAGAATATTTGTACCATTTTTAAGCTAAGATCTGAAAAAAAATATTTATCCAGAGTTACATGGCCCAACAGCAACAAATTCTTTTAATGCATGCTTAAGTTCAAAATTTGAAGTAGCAGCTGGTGTAAAAATGTTTAGGGGCTGGGCTGCAACAAAGCTCACATTACTGTTTTGAAGATAAAACAAAGCGGATGAACTTCATATAATGTTGCTATGGTGTACAGCATGTAAAAGCAGGGACATACCCATGATGGATAGAACCTATTTGGGTTATTATGAACTATGTAGAGTTCATGTAATGATATTTCTTTATGATACTGACAATGCCAAGGGAAGACAAACAGTGTGATACAGCTCCCTTTTCTCACAGTAATGGAGACAACAGGAAAAAATGAACTGCTTTTGAACAAAAGACTGTGGGGACAACACTTCAGGACATTTTTGACACTGCTATAAGTTTCCACTTCTTTCTTCTCTGTAGCTGTAATAGAAAAAACTCTTCAGTTTCATCCCACCTTGAAAGTCAGATTTATCATACTGCATCAGGCAAGAAAAATGAAAGAAATAGAATTTTAGATACTACAAATTTTTCCCATCAGAAGAAAAAGATGAAGTTCAGAATCTCACTCCCAAGTACAACAATCTAGGCAAAATACACAAGGCCCGTTAAGCATCAACAGATATATTATGGTTGGTAGTGTGTGGGCTTATACTCGAATGTTTACCTGGCTTCATATAAGCCAAGTATCTTGAGTTTGGTTCACATTCATTTCAGGCTCAAGGTTAAAGACTCACAACCTCTTTTTATTTCACTCTCTCCTGCTGAACCCTTTTGTCCAATGTTCTCTAGCCCTCTGGGAAAACAAACACATTTAATATTCAGACAGTAGAGAGTAGGGCACTGCAAAAGCAAATAAATTCAATACTGAAAGATCAGTAAGGTGATTAGTATAAAGTTGTAAACAAGTGGTCAATTTTGCAAAGAGATGCCAACTCTTATATGCAATGATACTATTCTACATTAAGGCTATAGCTATACAAAGGTCAGGGAGAGCTTGGTCAAGTACTATTGCATAAGCAAAACTTTAGAATAGAAGGCATGTCTTCAGTATATTTGGGAATGATTATTTTCAAATCCTCCAGTTCTAGGTAACATCAGATTAGGTATCCAGAGGAGGAGATACTGCATGTATTAGAGTCACCTGTAAATGTGGTGGCTAGTTTGTTCTGGATTGGATGAAGCAGAAGTTCAGCAAAGTTGAAGATAAAATAATATTTTGTAAAACTAGGCAAATTATAATTTCTGGGTTTCTGCTTTAAGCAGATTCATTACATTACCTGTGCTACACTCTTTCTATATAAATATGCAGTAAATCCAATAAGTGCTGCTGAAAATTCAAACCACATGCAGCAAGAGGAAAATGGAATACCTACATATGCTGTGAAATCCTCAGGCTTGATTCTCATTTCACAAAATGTTCACATGGCTATTAAACCACTGAGTTTTAGAGCATGAGATCAGAACCATACATGGGGCTTCCCCTTTCCATACCATATCTCCTTTATTATAGAATTGTTGCAAAATTACAGTCTGACATTTTTTTTATCTGATTACAACCCTTTCAAAGAATTTATTTCTGTCTTAGGAGTCTAAACCTACTTGCCATGCTCTAAGTCCCCCAAGCTGAGGTCCTGGATTTATATTTGGGCTTTAAACCTAGTTAGTTTCCCTATAGGTAAGATATACAGAAGTTAAATTTGACTTTGCACATCATATCCCAGAGAGATTGTAGTAGCAGGATTTTATAACCAGTGGGAATGTCTACTCCTCAGAGCAATAGCTCTGTCTCTAGGTTAATGATATTCCCAAAGGCTGCAATGTAATGTCCAATGTGGACTTCCTTTAGGTTCTGCTTGTTTTATTTCCTTGTGTGCTAGTTGTACCATGTTGCCATGGAAAGCAACTGATATCTTCACTAAGGCTGGTATGCACTCTTGACTTGGTCTGTGATCTGAACAGATTAATAATGGACAGCAATCTTTGCCTTAAGATTCAGGAAAATAAAAGATATATTTTTAAGAAATTGGTTCCCATTTTTCTTCGTGAGAAAATTTAATCCAGACTTCAGACATTATCTTCAGTTTTAGTTGTACAGTCTGTTCAGTTGAATTACAATTACATTTACAGGAAACCATATACACAAGAAATATAGAAAAGCAAAAGCTTCTGGAACAGGAAATAAGTTTTCTTGATGCAAAGAATCTGATTTTCATACACCACAGATCAGAAACAGCTAAACTGAGCTGTCTTTAGAACTACCTATTAGTAAATGGACTGCATTATATACTAGAATGCAGCTTGCTGAATGTCTTAGGTTACTATGGCACAATTTGCAGATGCTTATGCCCTTGTGCCACTCCAAGGCAAATGTTGCATGTCTGAAGTTTCTACCTGTGACAGTTTCTTAGCAAGTCTGATAAATGTCAACTAATTTTGAATCAAAGGGAGAACAAAGAAAGTTGTCTTTCCATATCCCTTAGCCCCACTAGAAGATTGTCGCTCCCTCCAAAACTTGAACCAGTGCAAATATACAGCCTTAAGGGTAATATGTTCCCCTTTTGTTTGAAAATAGTTTTTTAAAACAAATCAAACAAACAATAACAGCCCCCAGAATCTCCAGAGATCTGTATAATGGACAAATACTAATTGTTCAGTAAGGTTTTATTCAGCTGCTATAAAATTTGGAGTCATCATTGTGTATTTTTTTCCTGTGTTACCCTTACGAGTGGCTTCCTTGAGGCCACTGTTGCTAGAGTCAATATAACAAAAAGTTGTGATTTCTTTAAATACTTCTAAAGAGCTCAGAAAAAAAAATTACAGACCTCAAGAGAAAAAAGAAAAGGAACTTGCCAATACAGAAAATACATCAGTCTCTGCGAGGTTACCGTTTTGTGGGGTTTGGTTTTGTTTGTTTGTTGTTCTCCCAAAGTTTCCTACACTTAACAATACTTTTTAATAATAAACTTTTATGAATGGAAGGAGGGGTTTTGGTCAGGGACCTGAAGTTTCTGTCTGCTTCCACTGAGGAACAATATTAACTGTATATGTGAATAAGAGGAAAGAGGAAGAGCAAGTAAAAAGGAATATTAAATGTGCACCTTTCTTGGAAGATTTGAAACCACACTATTTTATAGGGGTTACCTACTGCTAATATAAACAACATCTGAGAAACAGATATAAACAGATTAGGGTAAAGAATAACTTGCTTACTTTGTGTACAGTTAGATCTACTCATCTACCTCCTTTAAAAAGTGTATTAGCAAAGGATATATGTGGAGCTGAATTTTAAGCAAAAGCTAACATTTTGTGTTCCTGAGCTTCAAAAGTAAGTAAGATGCTCCATTGTCCCACTGGATCTGATTTTATATTCCCAAAGTAAAACACAGGAAGATATGCATATAAAATATATATTCACCAAATCTGGCATGGGATCTGCCTATGCAACATTTTTCAGATTCCTAAAGAGAGGGAAAGGCTTCAAAATAAAAGGCAGAATTATCCTGTTACTCCCTTCCACCCCACAGAAGGAAGGTAATGATTAATGTTGAATTGATTCTCAGCAGCTAGGAGGAAAGAACTCAGTCCTGGGCCACCACATGTATTTTAAGCAAAGGT
Organism: Ramphastos sulfuratus; assembly: GCA_013399055.1. Taxonomy (NCBI): domain Eukaryota; kingdom Metazoa; phylum Chordata; class Aves; order Piciformes; family Ramphastidae; genus Ramphastos; species Ramphastos sulfuratus. Next base: position 327,062 of record WBNM01016061.1, on the reverse strand, counting down.
GCTGAGAAGCAGACTAGATTTGCATTTTGCAACTGAACTTTTCTCAGAAAATCCTAGTTCACAAAACCATACCTCATTTCTATGAAATTTGGACTAGAAAAAGCTTTTCAGATTCCGGAAGATGAACAATCAACTGTAAATATTCACCTAACAAATAAAACCCAAATTTGCTTTCTTTCCTTTTTCACTGTCATTTGTTAGCTTTTGTGTCTTTGCAGTAATGAACCAAAACTTTCCCTAAAGGTCGTAATTTGAAGCACACATTGGTTTGATACTAAACAGATACTATATTGCAGTAATCAAATACTAACAGTCCCGAATAACCATTTTGAAAGGCACAACCTCTTAATTGTCCTCTGCAGTGAAGATGTGTATCTCTGGGTAGCTTAACAAATCAATTGTGTGGGGTTTATTTCACTGATAAATGTGGCTATAACTGATGAGTTCTGTAGAGCTGTTTTATTTTTCCAAATAGAGAGACATCTAAGGCTGCAGCAGATTATGCTTTCTCCTATTAATTAACTTCAGCCCATAACCCTTTGTCAAGACACAAGACTATTCAATTCTTAGTTGTTTTGCTGCAATGGAGAGAAGAGAGGGAAGATAAATTTTCTATTTTATTAGATCTATCCTTTTAGACTGCTGGCTACAGGATATTATTGAAACACTCAGCAGAGCAGAATGAGCTGCTCTCTCTTTTCTGCTCAAATGTAGAAATGCTATTACTGGATGAAAGGCTGTTTTGTAAGTGTTTTGTGTCCTGCTCAATGTGGAAATGAGGGAACTTGGGCTCTTGCTTGTCAGAAGCAGGTTACACTGTCTCTGGTACAGCAATGGCATGCAGCTCACTGATTTCTTTTTCTCTTGACTGTGGTGCTGCCCTGAAATGGTTAGTGCTGATTGAATAAAGGCTAGCAGACTAAAGTTCCCAAGACAGGGAAAGACAGAAATGTTCTCTAAGAAGCAACTGGCTTCTTGGGTTCCTGGCAAAAGCAAAGCTTCTCCTTTGACTTCTAATTCCAACAAAGCTTCTAATTCATGTCTAAATGCTTGTTATTCACATACTGAGGGTTTTTTTGCACTCCAACTGAATGGAAAGGTCAAGTTTGCTTTTATCCCGCAGGAGTTCTGCAATTTTATTTCCTTCTATTGTCTGCGTTGTCTCTGTCTGCCTCTCCTCTCCCTGTTGGCCAGCTGTTTGGTCAACTTTTCACTAAAGTAAGTGACAAACTTGTAAACTGAATTCCATACATTTAAATAGCCTTTTAGTGCAGGCTATGCTGTAAAAATAGTAGCTACTTACAGTCCCGAAGTTTAAAAAAAATCTGGAATGAAAAGAATTTATTCACATCACTACCTCTTCACTAGATGCTTTGTTTCCACCTAAAAGAAAGCCGTGCCAAGGTTCCAGTGGCTAGGAACCTGCTTCTTCTAACAAAGAAAAAATGTACCACATTTATTTTGTTGTTTCAGTGCTGTCTTTTAACTTATCTAGCTCCCTTCTTCCCAGTGAGTTAGAGATAGGCAATCTATTCCTTCACCATTCACGCAAACCTTAATTCCTTAGCCTTGCATCATAGATTGGATCCCTATTTCCTTGTTCCTTCCTGTACCTGTGCTAATTAGAGTACATCTTTTCTTGGATCTGACTGACCTATATTACACACACTCCTCCAGATGGAATGATCTTCTATCTGACAAGCTGTATTGCTTAATATATTTGTAGAATCATTTGACGTTATCTACTTTATAAGCAGTAGAAAATAGAATCAATGAGACTGAGAAAATATGGCAGTGAATAAAATCAGAATCTCCATACACTGGATAAAAAAATCACTAGAAATTCCTGTCCTAACTGTAAGATAGGAAAGCTTCAAGTGAATCATGGAGAGTATCTACTGTACACAAAGTAATCATGTTATGTGTTTCTAGGGGGTGTGTAAAGTAATAAAAATAACATGACAAAATGGTAAAGGGCAAAGTAGCTTAGTCTCAAGTGACTGCTACGTTAAGTTGGCATCTCTGTAGGTCTGATGCATTAAGAATACACACTCACGCCCAGCCGCAGCAGCAGATGTGCTGGTAGGAGAGGAAAGAGCATTGGATAACGATACGTGACTAGGGCTAGAAATATTGGTTACATCCTGGGTCTGGCTTGTGACGGAGGACTGTCTCCTTAGAGCCCCCTGAAAGGAAGTGCCACTCTTGAAAGTATTGACTACTTCGATCTGTAATGGAGGAAAGAACGAGACAAGTTGCTTAAAGTATGGATACAGTTGCATAACTGACAGGAATAATAACAAGAAACAATAAATCATTCGTAAACACACTTTTACTTCAATTGAAATAAATACGTTTAACTGTTCCTTTCAATGCTTTTTTTCAATATGAAAAGATCCAAAATTTCTTCCTGGATAAAAGGAAACAGCTCCATAGGAGGCAGTGGAGATGCATCAATTTAAACAACTAGATTTGAAATACCAATCTTCAAAACTTTAAACAATTTCTTATATATATGTAAATAAAGTGAATAAAACTGGAACACTTGATATAACTAATCTCCACTTTTTTCCTTCTGAGAATATAATTACTTTGCTATTGTTTTCTGAGTGCTCTTCCAGAGGGAGGAATATTCAGCCACATAATAGTAATTTTAGAGGAGAATGCAACAACACCCAACCAAACCAAAAGAACATTTAAAATATTCAAAATATTACTCCATTTTGTCTACAACAACAGGCTTGTCAGTATAGTAGCTTGATGAAATAGAAAGTGTTCCAATATTTTATCTGACTTTTTCTCTAATGAAAGTTTGTATAAATTAAGCATAGTGATAATGAATATTGGTCTAATTACATATTTTAACAGATTAATGTTTTATCTTCATCCAGAGCACATCAAACCACACATAAAAATATTTGGAACTGGATTGACTATTGCAGCAAAATAACACTACAATTTTCTACTTCTTATTTTCATATGTCTCTGGTATGTACTGTTTGATATATCCATCCTGAATATTTTCATTCATCACCACAGAAGATGAGTTTAAAAAAGCATTTCAAGGCAGTCTTTGTCACCAGTATAACCCAATAAGAGAGCCAACTCTGTGTACAAATGTAAAGCCAAGGATCAGCAGTAGACAATACCAAATAGTAAAAACGTGCTACAAACCCCTACACACCAAAATGCCCTCTTTGTAACACTAGTGCAACCACAACATGACAAAGCAGCAGCAGTTGTATCAATCAGAAGCATCTGAAGTAACCCCGTGTTAACCGGATCTGTATCTCCCAACCCAGATTTCTGCAGACAGCAGCTGGGAGAGGTGAAGTGCTGTATTTATCCAGTAAAATGGCACACGTCTCCTTGCAAACCTTCTAACATTTCCAAGTTGAAAGCACTATCATAAATCGGCTAATAGCTTCTTCTATGGTCAGTCTTAGGAATAAACAAATACATGTGGCTTTATCTTTAATGGTATGGATGTGTCCTCTCTCATAATACCATCTTTGGACATCATTGTTTTTTTTTCCCTGCATGTTTTTATGGGAATAATCATATTACAGCCAGCTGTAAAAGGGATGAAAGGTTACTGCTGTAAAGTTGTCACACTGAACTTTTAATATACAGACATGAAGCAGCTGATTTGCTCACTGACCCAGTGTTGGAGAGTCCTCTTTACAACATCCATTTCAATGTGTATGGTACTAAACAGTCATTACAACATTCTACAGCTTTGCTCTCAGCGTTTTCTGCAGCAGACTTATTTTGAATTACTTGACCAATACAAATACCACAGTACAAAAATGCAGCATGAGGTGAGTTCATCTATGGAACAGGGACACAAGGGAATCATTAGCTAAGTTTCACATTAGCAACTAGAAAAAACATATGCCTCAACCCACTGGTTACATATGAAGGCATATTAAATACTCACATGAAATGTTCAATGTACAAAAGTAGAATTAAATACAGATTTTGGGTTTTCAAGATCTAACACAGGTGACAGAGCTCTCTTTAAAACAGATCACTCAAAAAAGATTTTAAAGACCCTTGCTGACAGTAGGAAGTGTGTATCACCACAGAAGGCACAGATGATAAATGCTAAATCAAAGGGCATTTCTAGATGTACAAATGTCTTCCTAACAAACTGAAAGGAAAGACCTTGTGTAAGACAGAAGTGATAAGGGAAGGTTCTCCAGAGAAAAAGAATTACAGGTATGCAATTTGATCATTCTCCTAAGAAGGTAACTACAGATCACCATGGATATAATTCACAAGTGAGGATGAGAACCTCTGTAGAATCTTAAAAGATGATCACGCAGGCACTGCCTGAAGCTCAGAAAGAACAACCTGGCCCAAAAGTTTGTCTTTCAAATGCAGAAATCACCAAAGAAGAAAGAGTTCATAGAAATAATAAGTAAATAAATAACGTACTTTAAATGAAGATGTAATTTTTAATTTAAAAACTAATGCATTTATATAGGACAATTCAAGTTGCTAAAAAGGAGAAAGTGAATGATCACAAAAAGTTTGATCCATGTCCAAACTAGATGATGCAATCATTTGATGATAGGTCTTTAGATAGAGAAGAAAATACTGTCCAACATTTGAGGCTTATTTGTAAGGTTGTAATTTTTCACACCTCTCTCATTTTTCTGTATATTTCATACTCTTGAAGATCCATATTTCTGAAGAATGCACAGTTAATAAAAGTATCAGTTATTAGCACTTTAAAAAGACCAACAATATTTTATACTAGTAGAAAGGTCCTGGCAAAACAAACATTTTTCTGATGCCTAACTTAGAACATTATCATCAGCAAGCACTTCTGTTGTCATTAATATTAAAAGGCCCAGGTCTCATTCACCACATGTCCAACCAGTATATGTATTTTGTTTATTTTTTAATAACCTTTCTGCATGAAATAATCCAGTTTCCATTTCACTTAGACTGGGCCACTGTGTTGTATTCTATGGAAAGCCACAAAATGAGGTGGTAACATTTAATTCAGTTTCAAAACCACTTGCAGGAGTGACTTTCATTGCTATAGGGCTTGCATTGCTTTAAGAAAAAAATGGTTAATTCAGAAAAGGAAAGGAAGTGCAGTACAGCACCTCTATGAATTTCTTTATTATCTGAAGAGGAAGAAGCTGTTCTCAGTAGTAGTTAACATGGCACCTGTGTAATTTTCAGTACTGCATCTATTCTCAGCACATTTCTGGACAGCTATTTCCCAGTTTAAGTACATAGATAGAGGAAACAATTATAGACAAATGAAGCAGATAAGGAAAGAATCAAGCCTGGCGCTGTAAATATCTGTCACGTAGCTTCGAAAGATTTCAAATCTCCACACTTAAAAAATATTCCATACTGAAATGTGAGGTGGCCAGAGAAGTTTTCCTGTATGTCATTAAAAAGATGCAAGGATTTTTGGTTGTCGCTGAGATTAGGCCATTCTGCCTGAGGATGAACCTTCTGAACCTTCCAAAGGCTATTAGATCTGCCAAGATTGTATGATCAGTCCTGTCTCCTCTTTCAGAATGAAGTATTTGTGAGAACTGCCACAAAGCCAAAATGCTGACTGCTAGCAGAATTTGAAAAGTCCTGGTTTTTATGCAATTTGAGACCACTTAAAAGATCTTACTGAAACTTGCCTAAGATGAATGATCTGTGAAACTTCCTATGGCAGTAGTCTTCTGAGAGAGCTATCCAGTAAGAAAAAAAATCTGCCATTCAGAGAAGAACATGCATCCATCCAGAGAAGGCCTATATTATATTTACAAGACAACAAAATATCTAAATGAACAAAAGCAGGCAAATGGAGAGGGGGGTGGGGGGGTGAAGTCCCAAAAACACAGCAGTAGACAGACATTGTCTTTGACTTAGTTATGTATATTTTGCACACACCTTTCTTTAAACTAAATTTATGCATGTCTTCATAGAAATACATCTGACATCTCAGAACAAAGAAGCAACAGTAGAAATCCTTTCTCTGGCCTTAAAACCCCCTGCTTTGAGAAAGGCCATGAAAAACAAAAACATATCTTTAGTAGGGCAAAGGTTTTGTCAGTTTGGATGAATTTTACTGGAGCATTGCAAGGGAGATCTATCAGTTGTGTTAAAAAGAAAACCAACACAAAAACTCCAAAACAAAACCAAAAATGAAACTCAATCTCTCTTAGATTCTTTATAACTGGTTTAGGAATGAAGACTTTTGTTGAGTGCTGTGACTATCTGTCCAGTGATGACTGAGTAGAAAATAAGCAAAAATAGAGATAATCTAATACACAGCACAAGCATTTGCCGGTGGAAAATGATCTAGTTAGGATTTGAATGATCAGTCTAGTCATGGGAGAGTCTAGAGTTTATTCCTAATCTTACTGTCATCCTCATATATATATAAAGTGAGGGGATGCTCTACCTTCTTCTTCCGCATCTCCAGAAGTGCATTAGACATCAGAGGATTCTTGCAAATCCTCCAGCTCCCCAAGGATGCTACAGACATCCTCATCTTCTTCCATCAACTCTTCTTTAGCTGGCTTCCTGAGAAATGTAGTACAAGTGTATGAATTCATTTGGGTGGGCCACAACACACAGCGCATCAAAGTGCGCTCAACTCAAGGTCCATCCAACAAGGGATTATAATTTGGCCTGCATATAAGTTCATCACTCTCCAGTGGACACCTTGGAACTACTTTTGAACCTGTTGGCCCATTTCCTTTTTCGTTATCATTCCACAGATGTGAAATGGATGCAAAAATCAAAGTCAAAATGGAGGGGAAAAAAAAATCACAGAGGCCTCTTGGCAAGAGGGAAAGAATACATCCTACTAAAGGTACTTCTACAACTAAGAGCAGAAAGAAAACTAGAAGATGGATGTTAGCAAAGAAATATAATTAATGTTCATTTTGTTTTAAATAGTATAAAAGAATAATTATTTATCTGTGAATTAAGTGGAGAAAGAACTAAAAGCTACCTCTCAAGACTAGAAAAAGAATTGGAAGGATGTAATTTGCTTTTTTTGTGCTTGTAGTTTACACTCACCACAACCAGAAAGACATCCTGACAGAAATGCCAACAGACAACACTCCTCCTATAGCCACCAGGAAAAAAAGAATGCACATTTAGAGGTCACCTTTTCATAAAGATCACCATTGCCTGGGCACTTGTTCATCACCATTACACGGTAACAATTCGAATTTCCTTTAATGATGAGTGCTCCTGACTAAATAAAGTCAAGACACACAACCTCCAAGCTGAAGGTCCGTATTTAATTACTTACCACAGAACTCTGGGAACCTGCCCAAACTCTTAAATCTCTCCAGTGGCTGTTTCAACCCTCTATTTTTTTTCCTGTATGAATACCCTAAAGAGACCCAACTGTCCTAGTTTCAGTTAATTGCTTCCCTTCATTATTTCTAAAGTCTCTGGCTGCATCTCTTTCTCCAGAAAGAAATTTATCCATTCATATGTAGGAAAATGGAGAACCACAGCACCATAGAATAGTTTGGGTTGGAAAAGACATTGAAGATCATCAAGTCCAACAATTAACCCAGCACCTCCCGATCACCACTAAACCTTATCCTGCAGCACCACATCTACAGAACTTTTCAGTCCCTCCTGGGATGTTGACTCTATCACAATGCTTCAAAGGAGCACTGTTTATCTTGAATGGAGACAAGAATTAACATCTTTGAAGATAAAAATGTTCTTTGAAACATTCTTTGAAGAAAAAAAAATATTGCTTGAATATTCACCTCTTTTTCTTGTAAGCACCATATAAAATATTCACTTCTGGTATGGCAAGTGCATATATATCTTTCAGAGATGCTTCTACAATCTGGCACAAATAGTTGATCTTAGCAAGATAGAGAGACCTAGACTGCTATGAAACATCATACTTCACTACAGCAAAAAAGGTAAAATAGTTCACATTTTTTTTAGCACTGCAGGGCAAATTTCATTAGATATCCTGATCTGTACAATACTTAGCACCACAATTCAGTGCAAACATTTAGTATATTAGAAAACACCATGGATTTTTGCATTGAACAAAACTGTGTGTTGGTTTTTTTTTTTTTTTAAATAAAAAGCACCCCTAGTAGCCAACACATACATTTCAGTTTTTAGTCAATTCTTAGGTCCTTACTACTAAAAATAAATCCAGAACCATATTTTTCATTACCCAGTAGGAAAGAAAATGCATTCCTTTTAATAGTGTGAAAGCTATGGTTGTGTCAGAACAGATTTTTTTTTTTTCAAATGGTATTTTAGACTCAACAACTTAAATTATTCTGTTATTGTAGAAGTGGCAGCAACAATAGATTTTTGACAAAATAAAGCAGTATACTTTTGAAAGCCTTTGTCACAGCTAGCATTTTCCAAGTACCACTATTTTATGAGCTGTCATCACTGAAGCAGAAAAGGAATGTCCATGCAGAGTAGACTCAGATGTATTTCTGCTTTTGCATATTATTATTTTATAGTCTTTCACTTTATCTCCTCTGCTATATACAGACCCATTTGTTCAGTTCACTTATTTCACTGTTTCATATGTTCTTCAGTTACGGTCAATCAATTAAAGAGTACCATCATTCACACAGATGGACACATCATGGCTTTTCTTATAACATTATCTTGCCTTGATCAAAGATTAAACATTTTTTTTCTAGACCATGTGGGCATTTACTTTTAGCATACCTGGGTTTGAATTCTGTTGAGCCCTCTGAACCAGAGAATTTGTCCACGTCGAAGTTCTCTCTCTGCATGATCGATTTCCTCAACATCTTCATTGAGTTCTTCTTCAGGAACCTCCTCCTTCTCAGTGAGCCTCCCTGCCTCCTTTAAAAACTTTAGCCTACTTGTTGGGATGGTTGCAATGACCTAGAATTATAAAAAAGTACTGAAAACATAAGCTTCATTCAATAGCAACAGTTTAATAACCTGCTAATTAGAAAAGAACACATATTGTAGTGAGAACTATGATCTTCCAGACAAGCTAAGACAAGCATATTCTTAACAGGACTTGACATTTACACAACTCCATTTTAGCCCCAAAATACTTAACCTACTATGTAACCAAGTAGCTTTACTTGTATTTTAGATCATATTGGCAATACACATCTATGGACCGAATTTAAAGTTGGGAAAAACGTTGTCCTTCCTCAAAACTCTATAGGAAGTTGGAAGTGTTTTAATGTAATTATTTAAAGAAAACCTAGCAAGATTGATATTGTTGCAATTAGAGTTTGGGTATGTTCTAATGACTGATAATAATCTAATGTATGTTGATGTGAGCTGAAAATCAGTTGTATCTCATGCTTATAAATCTTGCCGCACTGCATTGGTTCATATATTCAGCTCCCCTTTTTTTCAGCAAGTTGAAAAGCTTTTCTCAGCATTTATGAGAGGTGTGGGTTTGACTGTCTTCCCATTTAACTTCTCATAAGGCTACTCTGTGTCCTTATTAATAATAAATTCTGATTAAGTCCAACCCTCATCTTATTCTGTTTATCCACCAAAGTGCTCCTTCAAAGTAATTCCTGCAGGAGATGGCTAATAATCTTTACAATTTGAAACACTGTTGTTAGACAATCTTGTAACACAACTACTTTATATACATTTCAGTGTTACCCTCTTGCTGCCTCTCTTTGTTCTGATTTATTTTGTCAGCCTGAATGAATACCTAGGCAGGTGTTAAGTGGAACATATTGAATACTTCTAAAAAACAAACTACAAAGTTAACCATCAGATCCATTTAGCTAAAAAGGGCTGCAATCTTCTGTTTTTTGTTTTTGTTTCAGCAGTGAGCAACCACATCTCTGAAGCCCAAATGTGTAAAAGAGATAGAATCTGAAAACTGCAGCCAAGTTGGTGAGAATACACCTTACATTTTGGAGGAAAAGGGATGGATACAGTGAAGATGTGAAAGGCACCAAATATCTTCAGGATGAAAATGAACTCTTGAGTTTGCTGAGGGTTTGCTTGAATGTCACAATCCACAACTCCAATTTTATTATAATATTTAAAGAAATGTCCCAAAAGCCCCACTTTCCACACTACTGCAGAAGCTTTTCAAAATGCATTTCAATGCTTGAAAAACACGATGGAAAGCTGGAAAATTAAGGAACTGGTGTGACATAAGCAAAGACAGAACAGGAAAAGAAAACAAAAGGTAAGTGCTAGTCATTTAAATACTTACTGAAACTCCTTCTGCTTTCAAAACACTAAAATGCCAACACTCTACAGAAAGAAGCTACTTGGGTTGGTTTGATATGGAATGAAACTGATGGCAATGAAGTACAGCTGTATTTGGTAGTGATTCTGTGAAATAGATATCTCTGTCATGACCTGTCTCAGCCAGGCTGAGAGATCCTGCTCTAAATCTTTTCTTAGGGTATTTACACATTTTTTTTGTTTGTTCATTTGTTTTCCACATCTGCAGACACCTGTCCAGTTCAGGACTCAGCAAACTGGACATAGACTAAGGAATTAAGCAATATTCCCAGGGAAAATGATTGCAGTTTTAAAAAGTGATCACTGATTCTGGGAATGTAACATGAAATATTTTAGAAAGACCTGGGTTTCAGAAGTGATGAGAGCCTAGAATACTGTCACTCAAAGCATCTCAGATTGGCTCCTAGAAATTATGCCTTAAATCACTTCTTAAAATGCCAGCTTTAGTATCTCAACTTGGAAATCTTGATTAGTTTTACTGGTTCACAAGAACAGCAGGTTCAGGAGGCTGATAAAACAAAGGCATAAAAATTTGGTTAGTGCTGAACTAGAATTAGCCATAGCAGGAGAGAAAAGGTGAGGAGGAAGAGAAACCACCTCTTCTAAAAGAAAAGTCTCTGTTACTGCATAGCTCCACAAAGAGAGGAATTGCCACAGACTGTAAAACATGTCAATATATAAATAATGCATTACTTTAACTTATACTATATAGCTAAATACTGACCACAAGACT
>WBNM01016061.1:241480-316050 GCA_013399055.1 Ramphastos sulfuratus | reverse complement strand
CCCCTCCCACCCCTGTATTTTCTTCATGTAACATTGTAGTCTTTCCAGTGGTAAGATCATTGAGATAGTCTAAAATCAGTTTAAATGTAATAGCTAGGCTCTGGCAGTAAGGCTTGGGCAACTCTCTCTGTCTTTAAACTGAACAGGTGCTGACATCAGTCTTTGTTTTCAGTGGTTATGTGATAAGCACATATAACAAAATTTAGAATCCCCATTGTCCATTGATGAAAGGCTGTGGGAAGTTCTTCACAGTGGAATGACCTAATAAAACAGCCAGGATTTTGTTCCCTCTTCCTGCTTTTCTTCCCTCCTCCTAATGCTGGTGTTTTCCAATCAGCTGAAAACAACACTTCTATTTCCAAGAACTGCCAAACTGATTTTAGATCTTCTTCTCACAAGGTCATAAATCAAATCCCATCTTCAGGTGATAATTATGGTAGAACATTCTACTACAACAGTGGTGGTTTTCAGCAACACAGGCATTTAAAGCTGACTTTGAGCTTATTTCTTAAAAATAAAATCTGAGGCCCAACTGCCCAGAGAGATTTTTTTTTTTCCCATATGAGAACAGATAATCAGTTTTAAAGCCAGCATCTATTCATTGCAATTCCAACAGAACCATGCCAGTATTCAATTGCAGTTGGCAATTTCTTGCCTGTTTATTCGTCGTGCCAAACTATCTGATCTGAACCTATCTTTACATCTGAGAAGCAAAATGTAACGTCACGTTCTTCGCATCTGTTTTTCACTGTGTCAAGTGGCATCAACTTAAGGACATTAATCATGCCTTTGAAGGTTAAAAAATGCCTCCAAGCATTATTATTAACTTTGCACATGGGTTTTTTTTTTTTCCACACTTGTACATAAAATGATAATGCAGTATTTTGCTAATACTGATTGTACCTGAATTATTAGTTCCAGACAAATAATGACATGATTTTTCTCACTGATGTTTGTTTTTACACCTACAAATTAATTTATAATTGGCTAATGGTGACATAGGTTGTAGCAGAATTTTAAAGCAACACATAAATTGCACTTTTCTGCAACTATTATAGGAAAAAAAATCCTTTTCCTGTTATCCTTTTTTCCACCATTTGCACACCAGAGTAGGTGGAGGAAGAATCACTGTGGATATATATTAAATGCACTGGACTGAGTGCTCTTATCCAGTAACAAGGCTGCCATGGATTGACAGAATGGCAGTGTCAGCAGGGGAGTGAGTGGGTTAACAGGGATCTGGAACCTCTTTTCACTTTTCAGAAGTTTGCCATGGCTGAACATACACGTACTGGGTACTCTATTGCAGGGTAGGTCATCATGCATTTGTCCTTAGTATATTTTTTTTTGTGACTAGAGGATTAGGTTATGAACCAAACATCTTTCATGAAAAAGCCTAACTGAGGAAGACTTTGGTGACAGCACATCCTGCTTAGGAAAAGAAAACATACAAAAATTAACAAAAAATCAAAAGGAACAGTGGGATAAATTCTCCTTACTACTACAGCTGTTCTTAAGAAACTTAGAAAGCACCCTGGATTTCAACATGTGCTAAACAGGAGAGATCAGGGAAACAACAGTTTACTAGGATTAAGAACAATATCAGATCTTTGATTGCTTTATAAAAACATGTTCCTGAATGCTTACCTGACCCCATACAAGCTCTCCTAATCCAATAAATACACACCACATCCACTGGTCAAGCTGCAGGGGAGAACAGCTAAATGGTTTTCCTCCAAACTGAACAATTACTATCTACAAAGAAAAGCAGAGAAGAAAAAGAATAAATATTTTCTGGAGAAAAACTGAACAAAACAGAAAACTCCACCCTGGAAAACACAAGCCCCATTAAAACAAACTAAAAATCCAAACAAAGAAAGAAAAAGAAAACAAGACCCAAATAAAATATAAACAACCCCAAACAATAACTTTCCAATTTTACCTGAGATTTTACTTTATATTTCTACATGTTACAGCTCTGCTGGTCATTACCTGAATAGCAAATGTACCCAGTACAATAGTGCAAAATATGGGGTTTCTGAAGATGCCATCAAAGACATTTCGTTCGCCATGGATTTTCCGTGCATTGATCTCATTGAAAAGCTGCATCATGACAAAGGTGTTGAAGATAATGGTGTAATGCTCTGAAGGAGGAGAGTGAAGTGGTGCGTTCCTCCCACTGTCAATCTTAAACATTTTCTCACCTAAGTATAAGACAAAAATAAAGGTTTCCACTAGAATACAATCATCAAACTGAAATTTTGATTCCCCTTGCTCTTTTACTCAATTGCCTCCTGTGCTCTGCTTAACAAGCTTTACTTTTGCACTTTGTATTAATATAGGCAGAGTTTATAACACCAGTGAGCAAGAAACATCTAAACTTCTCCAGGAAGAAGCTTCTTACATGTCAACTTCTCTCTAATAATTCAGTATATCTATGCAAATAGTTTTCAGTAGTAGTTTTCCTCTAACCAAGTAGCAATCATTAAAAAATTCTTTCTGCTGTACCAAGCAGTTGAGACTACTGGCAGTATCTTTGTGATTTTCTACAGCAATCAGAAGCAACCACTCCTCATCAGTTTTTACCCATGGCATAACTCTTGACAAGCATGTTATTAAATACAAATAAAAACTTGAGTATTTTTCTGCCAGCATTCTATTTCAGGTTGTTAATTCTATCAGGTGAGTTAGCAGTGAGTGTTTTTTGCCTTGGGATATGTGAGCAAGTTCATGTTCACATTGGTAGGAATAATGAGCATGTTTCCAAAGAAAGCATCTGTCTTAATAGCATTCTGACAGAAAGTAGATTACAATATCACAAATATATCACTAACACAATATGAGGCCACAAAATTTCATCTGTGAGAGAGCAGATATTTTTAAGGAGATGATACATCTCCAGAGAAATAACTAACTATAGGAAAGCATTGCCATTACTACATATAAAGAACAAAGAAAAAAACATAAATACAAGCAAACAGATATATTTTTATCTTTTATAGTTACACATGCACATTACATCTATTTGCTTTCATTCAATACACACAAGAACACAAATATATCCATAATACTTTCCTCACTGAGAGTGCCTGCCCTGAAGTCTCTCTTACTGCATTGCAACACTTAATTGGCAAAGAACATGCTGCTAATGTGGAATGGCAGGGATTAAAGCTATAACCCCTGAAGTCTCCTAAACATGTTTCAAAAGGTACATGTTCCAAAGGTACATTAGCTTTAAGTTTATTATGCCTACTTGCTGAGGTTATGATTTGGTTTGTACTACAGTTTGACAGAACTAGACAGTAACTTCAGGATTTCTGATGTGCCTGATGTCTTCGAGGCATTACCATATGTTCAAACATCATGTATTTATTGCCACATCATTGAAAAAAAATATAAAACCTTAATGTACTAGTCTCTACAGAAATTTGCTAAAAGTTTGGTTTTTTAAAAAATTTGTTGATATAAATATAAGTAATTCTCATTAATTTGGAAATCATTTATTGAAGCACTGAGTTTAGAACGTCATCTAATTGGAAAGCTGAGCCTTGTGGAGTTTAGAAATTAAAAGACTGTATATCTTAGGCTTATCAGGAGAATGGTTGGGATGCATCCTTCAAAGTACGGATGGGTCTTCCAGAGAGATAGAAGTAATTAGAACAGGGTCACAAAAGCTGGTTTTCTTTCCATCAAGGCTTAGCCTAAAGTATTTTAAACCATAAAACTCATCAAAAAGCCATTAAGTTCCCATAAAGTTCACAGAAGTTCTTATTCCAAGATTCATGTCACATAAATTACCAAGACTTTCTGCACCAATTTTAGAGAGTCTGAAATGACAATTCCCTTAGACTCGCTAGACATTCTCAAAATACACTGTAAGCCTCATGATACTAAAGCCCATCTTTCTTCAAAACTTGGCAATTATTTGGGTTTAAATGTCTCCACTGTAAACAGACCATCTCCTCCTTTGAGCATTTCAAATAAGCTGCTAGTTTTTGGTAAGGCGGAGCAAGACTTTCAGAGCAGAGCTCACAAAGCCTGAGAATTCTAAATTTACATTTACAGCTTATATGGAAGTCTGTATATAAAGAAAAAAAAATCTAAAAGACAATGTAAGTAATTTAACACTGAAGACAGTGACAAGAACACAACATCCAATTGATAAAATTATCAGCCATTTCCATAAGTTAACTTATTACTTGGACCAACAGAATCTATTATTAGCCACTATCATTCCCTGCAGCAAGAAACACTCCTTCTACTTCCCTCTCCAGAATGAAAACCATACAAAGCAGAGAAAGAAGAGTCCAGTAATCTGATAAATAAGATTTTATTTTTCCCCTCTTAATATTCATTTTAGATATTTAATGAAAAAAAAACCAAACAACAACACAGTGTTATTTCTATGATTTAATATTTGTTACTTGTTTATCTAGACTACTTATATCAACTATGGAAAACATTTCGCTCCCGATCAGAGCTTCTCCAGACATTGGTAAAATGGATCTTGATTTTTCTTGGAGTTGTTTTTGTTTGTTTGTTTGTTTGATTGATTGATTGAATTTGCTATTACATGCCTATAAAGATGATAAGTCTCAAAGTGAAATTTCAGTGTATCAGAAGTAGGCTAGACACTGTAGTTAAAATGAACCTTGTAATATAAAACTTGTGCCAAAGCTTACATTTTGTTAAGAGGTCAAGAAGCTCACTGAGGTAGTTATATTTAAAGCATTTCAACATGTTGGGGAACGAGAATTAGACTTCAAAACTAAGTAACAAACCTAACAAACTTTCTTACCAACAAAAAGAAGCGTAAATATGAGAGTAAGCTGATAAACAGCATGGCCCAGAATATTCTTCATCATGGTGCGGGATATAAGAGGTTTGTTCCTGCCATATGGCTTTCTGAGCAAGAGAGCCTCTGTTGGAGGTTCGGTGGCCAGAGCCAGTGAGGCAAAGGTGTCCATGATTAGATTGACCCACAACATCTGCACAGCTTTTAGAGGAGAGTCCTGTGGAGATAAATTAGAAAGTCACATATTTCCTAGAAAAATAATTGTTTTCAGATCATTTACTGTAATTTCATTTCTTCATGTTTGACTGCAAGCAGTGATACTTAAGACAGGATACTGAAATAGATGGATCTTTGGTCTGACCTACTATTATGACCTTTCCTATACTTCTTATTTAAGAAGCACAGTGATCTGAGCAAAACTAAATTATTTCTTTACAGTCGTTTAAACCAGGAATATTTATGATCACACAAGTCTTTATAGACCATACTATTAACACTTTATAATACATTTTACAGTACTTCATGCACCATGCTTAGATTTTCAGCTGTACTTAAATAAGTAGGTAACACAAGTGGGGGTTTCTTTCCTGAAAGAAAAGTTATATCAGAACATTTCCTTTTAATATAAACTATCTAGAGCGTTTTTTTCTTTTTTTTTTTTAGAAACAGCTTGAAATTATTAAAAATCTATTACACAACTATTGAGATATTTTAATACATCTCCAATAAAACCTTTTAGAAAGAGCAGACAATTTAAAATTGTCTGATAATTGAATTAAACTATATAAAATGTACAAAAGTAAGGAAATTTTACTGGGTAACAGGAGAGTATATTTGAAACTGCAGAAGTGGAAAGAAAATAATGCACTACTAGTCATCACGGTGAGGTATTGCTTTTCTGAAGCAGATCGCCGACCACTAGAAGGAGCTCCTTCCTCACTTAATTTGTGATAAAGTCTATGGTCACATCACAGAGGACTTCAGCTCATGCTTAAGAAACAACCTAAAATTACATAAATAAAGCAAACTAGCAGAGATCTCAGGAGAACTCTAGATGACTACTATGAAGTTTCGATCTGTAATTCATTGGAGCAGCTGGAGATAGATGCAACTGCTTCAGGAGCCATATTGGGAAAAGTGAAGGTTCTTTTTTTGTAGCTAGCAGCCTCCTAAGCCTTTACACTGAATACGAAGTGGGCAGCATCAGCAAGGTCTGCATCTTGTTTCAAACAGATGGGCTTTATTAGGAAAATACAATCTCAAAAGTAGTAAGGTATCAGTCTGGTAGATTTAATAATGGGACTTAGTCTACATTGTGAAAGTTGGCAGATCAGGGCACTGCTTTCATGCACTGTATTAACCACAGTGCTGCAGTAGTGAAACAAAGATATTTACAGTACACGAGCCAAATTAAAACCAAGAAAAACCTTCCTGAATTCTGTCTTTTTCTGAGCAGAGTCAAATGTTAAATGTTTGAAGGTTTAAATGTTTGGTTTTAATAAAATATTGTCAAATAACGAGGTCCAATACCCATCCCATATCCCAAGGACATATGGAGTACAAGTGGTTTGGCTTTTAGGGTTCTGCTTTATATTCCTACTCTCTCTTGAGATAAAATACTGTTTCCTCTTGAAAACATATTTTTAGCAGCCCTAAATGTACACACCATGGTCTAGTCTCGAGGTCTGTGGTAATGGGTTGGACTTGATGATCTTTGAGGTCTCTTCCAACCTTGCTTATACTGTGATACTGTGATACATTTTCTTATTTTTAAATACTCATCTTTGGCTTATTCAATGGGGTGGAGAGAGCAACCTACTGCTTCTAAGTTTGTAGGTTAGTTGCATCAGGAAATGGAGGAAGATCAGCATTAACAGATTCCTGACCTCTTGGCTACAGATTGCATTAACTGGCCTTATTTGGAGAATTCAGCTCACTAATCTGGCATGCAGCTGCAGAAAAAAAGAGCTCTTTTTTTTTTAAGAGGTGGCTAAAAAACTAAAAGCAATCAGGATAAACTTCATTCCAAATTGAGAACTCATTTATTTTAATTTTTAATTAATACATTAATGGCTCAAACAAGGCAAGTACTTGCTCTAAAAGCAGTTGGTCACTAGGGTTCAGGGACACTAAATCTGGACATAGAATATACAGAAAAAGGAAAAAGGTGTTTTCTACTGAAGAATTTTCATTGTCATATTTTTACTTGTCTACTTAATATCTTTTCTTGAGAAACATCCTCTACTTGGAGATGTTACAATAGCTGAATTTCCACTTCATGCACTGGCTTCTCTGTCAATAAAACCAAATTTGTCTGCTACACTGAAATAGTCAAATATTCAGAGCCTGATGTATTCCTAGCATAATGAAAAGTCAGATTCTTTCAGTCTCTAAATCACACAACTGTAATTGGCAGTCATCAGTTTTGGCAACAACATGTTCTCACCATTTCACACTGCCAATCACCTTGGGTGGTTATGGTGCCCCTAATAATTATCTATTATTGGCAGTGCTACACTGTTCAGTCAAGTGTGAAAGCTCATTCTAAGCTGAAGCCAAAACATTAAATACACATTAGTCTGGGCAGGGAGTGGAATGAAATTTCCACTGCAACTCTATCTGATCTCTGATTAGTTGGTGGAAACTGAGGAAAATACATATCAGCCAAGGAGCTTACTCTTCCATTACGAGTTTTAGTCAGTTATGCAAGTGGGATGCAAATGCAATGTTCTCTTCACTACTATGTAGCCACTAACTGACTAGCTAATAATTCTTCATTCACTTTCTGAGAACTTTGGGGACAAGAGCTGTTCAAACTGCAAAGCACCCAAAATCACCACTTATTTGTCAAATTCCTTTCCACTTGACCTTGGAATAGGTTAGCATTGGCCCAGAGGTAAAAGGAAAATGTCCCTTAAATCATCCTGGAAACACTTAAAAGTACAAATCGCCAAAGGCTGAAAATAAACTACAAATCATTTGTGACATGCAGAGCCTCACAAATTTTAGAGCCTGTTACTTTTGATTTAGATGACAAGCTGTAAGGGAATAAAAAGGTATTTTCATCCTTACCTCTCTACCCCCACTTGTCAAAGAACACATGCATGAATTCATAAAAATCAGCATTTTTGGTAGAGTACTTTATACATATTGATACCAAAAAAAAAAAAAAATCAGCATTTTTGGTAGAGTACTTTATACATATTGATACCAAAAAAAAAAAAAAAAGTCAGCTTTCACTTCTGCTGCTTAATCACACTGCCTGCTAATTGTATAGAAGTGGCACCCTCAGTTCTACTTCCATGCCTCTAAGCCTTCCCAAAACAAAGCTAAACAGTGCATACTTTGATTTTATATTAGGGCTTTTTCAATTTTGCCAATGCTATTCTTTTAGGATTTGCCAAATACAGTCCTGCAGTAAAACATTATAACCATGTAAATTACTGCCTTATACATGTAAGTATAGGTCATCCTCATTTTTTGAACAAGATCTGTACAAACAAGAAGTGATTCACGCAGTAGTTCATCGCTACAGTGCTTTTTAATTAACATTTAATTTTCCAAACATAATGTCTTACAGAGTCACTGTTTTCAGTTCATAATGTCTGCTAAAACATTAAGTCTTTCTAAAAGTGCAAGAATAATAATTTGAATGTAAAATGTTAAAACACAGTCTTTGTCTTCTCTTTCTTTAATGCAATCTTTTTTTCAATAGTGCATTGCCTGAACAGTTGGAGATAAAATCTGGCACAGAGATAAAGCTGCTAGCTTTATCATTCCAGTAAAAAAGTGTTTCCATTTGACTGAAATGCATTTTTTTATCTTTATTTTCTATATACTGAGATTATTTTTAATAGCTCCAAACATGATGACCTACTGTTTTCTGGGTAAAATGTGTATGCTGAGGACAGGAAACAGGATGACGCTTCTGTCTTTGTAAAGCACATACAGAACTCATACAGAGTTGTGGAGCAATGACTCATTTGAACAACAAAATTCACAACAATTGGAGGCAGAGCTTCAAAAAAAAAAAAACAAACCTCACTGAGTCCTTCAAGGGCTCTGTGAAAACATTGCTCAGTCAATAAAATCAGAATAGAAGAGTTTATGTCTCATAAATCCACTGGTAAAAGACATTATTGGTTTAATCTGAGGTAATGGCTGCTAAACAGAAAGGACAGTTATAAGCAGACTGGTCAAGATAACCACACTCTGAATATTTCCATGATTTTAAAAGTATGCACTGGGCAATAGGGAGAGAGGGAAGCAAGAAGTAATTTAATTAGATTAATTGAAAGAGAAGGTGAATTAATACAGCTGAGCTGCATTGTGCCACACAAGCTGCAGTGATGTGGGACTAGCAGAAGGAATAGTGGTGATCTCATGGATGGGTGTGATGTGCACACTGGACACAGAATTAAGAACACCTCTGCAGCCACAGATTGAGTCATCCCGACTCAGCTTTTAATCTGAAACTTCTTTAAGCTTGGTTTTCTTGTGACCTAGATCTCAGAATGCTTTATGTAACTATTGAACCACAGTGCAGACGTTCCTTAATGGTTGTAAATTTAGAATTTACACATTGAGCTGCTCTAAACTGAAACAGGGCCTAAAATAAGGTAATCACAGTTTAATTTTGGCAGCAGACATGTGAGCTTGTCAACAGGTGACATTGTGACTCCTGTGCTTCCTAGAATATGACTTCTGCCACCTTAACATGACTTTGTGCTGGGACCCACGACAGAGAACAGCAAATGTAATGTAAATAGCTGTGCAATTACATTTCAAATAGCTGCTCCTCCTCCTTTATAGTCCTTACACAACATTGGAGCAGCATGTAGGCTCACATACATATTGTACATCTAATGAAACAGCAAAAAAAAGGGCAAAATAGAAACAGTATGTTTGGTAGATCTTATCTCTCAGAGCAGCATCTTGCTACAGCAGGCTTTGGGTAAATAAATAATAGAATATTTGCTTAAAATTAACAGAATTAATCTAGACAGTAGTTCTCTGAAGAGAACTGCAGATTCTTAAAATGGTGACAGGTTCTACCTTAGATTTTTCTTACGCCTCTCCATAGCACTCTTAAAGTGCTCTGGACCAAACAAATCAGATCCTACATGGCAATGCATTCTCTGGGTGCTCATTGGAGGTCTAGTTCCACTCCTAATAGCACTCACACAGTTGGACCCTTTCATTAACACTGAGTTGCTGTGGTTTCAGCAGGAGTCCTGCAGCGATGTGACCACATACACCTATCTCCGTGTACACGGACGCAACAGCAGGATCCCAACTGAATAAAACTAAGCCTGCTTAGCTGCAAAGCACAAGCCAAGTGTTAACAAAAATTAGTTCAAAGCCAGGTTTTACTATCTTTGTACTTTGTACTTTCCTTAAACACAAACAGTAGAAACACTCAGAAAGTCAGTAAGGGTTGAAAAAGCTTCACACTCAAAACGTCCCACTATGCTAGTTCTGAATCACAGAACAGATTTTTAGACAGGTGACATTAAGAAGTACAAAAGGAATGTTACTACCTACACAGAATTTTTCTTCATACTACATTTCATGAAATATCACCAGAAGGATAGCCTGTGTAATGGTCATCAACCTGTATATTGATTGTGGACTAAAATGATGCTCTGTATGTCAGACAGCCAAAGTGACTACCAACAAGCAAAGTAAAATCCAGTCCAGTAAAGACCTTGTTTATATTCTTTATATTTGAGGGTCACAGCTGTGTTACCTTTTGGAAACTATAGATTTTAGCTTTATTTGTTTGCTGAATTGAAATGTTTCAGTCAAAATAGTAATTTAAGACCTATGTACAGTTTTGCAGGCTTAGATCAATGTGTGTGCATCTAGCCTGCTGCATGCAAGATTTTTTGGTATAAATGCATTTTGTGCTAGAGCTATTTTCATAGCATCCAGAGGGTACAGAGTGTTCTCATATGTAATTTTTAGTAAAGCTTTTGAGCCAAACAAACATAATGCCCTTCCACTGGCTAGAATCTTTGAGTCACAGTCTAACATAAATATATTCATTTCTAGGGCAATATCCTTCTTGAATGAGACAGAACTGAGAGCTCCTTGTGATTATGAGCAGTCAGGCCACTGAGCGTAAACAGAACTACAATGGAAATAACTGCTGCATTTTCACTGCAATTTCAATTCTAGCTCCTTTCTGACTTCTCCTTTGTTTTGGCATTTTTACTGCCATGTTCAGGAACTGCATAAGAATCTATTTAAACAGGGATATATGAATCCTAGGAAGATTCCTAGGGACAGCAGACTTGAAAGACTCACTGATGGTCTTCCAGATCATCGGGACAATATAAAAGCACCAGGCCTGATTCAAATCCTTCTAGAAGCCAATGAAATGATCCAAAGGATGAAGAAAGCTCCAGAATTAATAAGGGAAATACACATGCACTGGTTATGCACTACACATGCACTTCGACTTGATTTAAAAGAGTCTTTATACTAATTCAGCAATGAATAGCCCCTTCAAGAATAAAATAAAAATTCCTTATCTGACAAAAAGAATGTAGTTCCCTTCTTGCTTTCATGAAAGAATTGAGAAAAATACTGGACATGAACCAAAACTCCCAATGGACCTTAAATAAATATTAGTAGACAATGACTGAATGTCCATAATACAGGGTTTTAAAAGGAAGCACTCGCCTCAGTTCCATTTCTGTTATTCTCGCTATGCTGTTGTTGGAACTTTTATCTATATCATTTTGTACCACTGATAAAAATCCAGGACTGACCTTCCAGAGTTTCAGTCCTTATTCACACACCTTCTATTACCAGCAACAATCACTTTACAGCTGAACATATTCTCATTATTCTTGGAAATATTTCCCAAGGGAAAAGAAAAAGTTACGCAACTTCTGCCACAGCATCAACAATTGTGTCCCAGAGCACAGGCTCAATTGTGACCACAGAGCATCACCAAGACCTGGGCACCATGTGGTAGGGATCTACTGCTTGGCAGCTCACCATTTGTACTCCTCAGAGAACAAGTGAATTGAGGTTTCAGCACTCCCATTGTAGAGAATAAAACAGTTATTTAATTTGTTAAGATCACTTTTCACTTGCTTCAGGAACAATCATTTCTGATTCCCCTGAGAATCTCAGCCCTAGCATGAGCCTCAAAAGAGCTAAATAAGGACAGTTGTATCTACTCAGAAGTTGCATGGTGCTAGCAGAAGCTGGGAACTTGCAGACTCTTCTTCTGCAGGACAAACAAAGCCTCTAAATGTCAGTCAAGACTCAGGAGAAGTTTGACCTCATGGTTTTGTAAAGGTACATGAGTTTCTGGTTTCAAGGATCAATTCCATGATTACAGTGTAAGTTTACCCTGGACCAAAGCTAATGACTTATTCATTGTTTTGCTTAGGTGTGCATAAGGTGAAATTCACCTGCTGAAACAAGTATGAGCATCCATATGATGCTCCACAGAGGGAAGCATGAGCTTTCCCATAGCATGTCTCAATCATAGGAGGCCTTTTGTAACAGCACCTGTGTGCAGCATCTGAAATATACATCATTGTAGGAAGTGACAGCATTGCATACTGCTTGTCTTGCACGTTCTTCATTTTCTAATGAAGAACAAAACCCTCATACTATACTAAATGCATCATGCTTCTTTCTAGGGAAAAGAAAGCTTTATTTTATTACTAAAAAAGCAGTAATTTGCAGCAGGGGAAGCATGGTTTGCTCCACATGTGTTTCTTTAATAAAGTAAATGTTGCATGTCTTTTGTAAAGACATATTGCACATACACCAGGACTGCAAGGATGGATTCATGTAGGGGGAGAAAAAGAGATCAATGCCCAACTGTATGTGCCATTTAACTGGCTTGTCATTTGCATCTGCCATTAAAAAGAATTGCCTAAAAGCAAAAAAATAATTTTATCAGTCAAAATGCTCCCCTCCTGGGATTACTTCTGTATGTCTGTACTGCTCTCCTGAAAATAATTCCATTCCATAATCCAACACAAAATACATACTTAATAGTAAAATACTGTGAAAGGAAAAGGCAAAGTTGTGTCACCTCTTCCTTCTCCCAACCCCTGCCACTTTCTGCCCTATCATCACAGGATCAGTCATGACCATAAAATGTAATCAAAACCAGAGAGCCGGATGGAGGCGGCACAAAAATTAGCAGCTCCTAAAAGGAATTAATTTCCAGGAGAAAATGGATTAGTACACTTATGTCAACAGCTATTTTACATTTAGAAGCTTGATCTTAAATACACTCTTAATGATAAGAAGAATTTCAGAAAGCTGACTTGCTGTTGGATGAAGCAAGAATCAAACGTAAACCACCATGACATCAAAGAAAATGTAGCTTGGCAGGATTTGGCCTTGTTCTTCAAGCAAGATGCCTTGCTGAAGTTACCCTCACCTGGGTAATGCATGCACCAGTGAAAGCCACAATCACAGCCACAATGTTAACAGTGAGCTGGAACTGCAGGAACTTGGAGATGCTGTCATAGACGTTGCGTCCCCACATCACAGCCTTCACAATGCTACTGAAATTGTCATCTGTTAGGATGATATCTGAGGCTTCCTTTGCAACATCTGTTCCAGCAATACCCTGGAAAAAAGAACAGTGAAAAAAATTACCTGCTAGAAAGTACAGACAGGTACAATACAAAGCTTCATAACTCATGCAAGTCCACAGTTATAAAGAGACTTCCTAGCACTCCCAGCAGCTGCTGAGGATATTCTGCATTTTCTGTCTCCTAGGAAGTTAGCTCATTTGGCCTAGTTTTGAAAGTGAATGAGGACATGGAAAAGGGAATTGATAGAGAGAAGTGGAATTCATGTGATGATAGTTGTGAGTGTTTTAAATTATCAGCTTAATGACTACTGATCCTCTGAGTTATTTTTATCATTGATGATATTTTATTAATAGACATGAACAAAATTGCTATTAAAAATAAGTTATGTATCTTAATATATAGTCTAGTACATATTAATGTCTTCAGAGTCAGTGTATGTATCATTACAATTACTAATGGATTTTACCAAAACAAAATAGTCCTACACAGCATTCACCTTACTGTATTGGTACAGGATTCTGCAAATAGCAAATAATTACCTTAGACAAAATATTGGAAAACTATGAAACAAGCAATATGAGTGAATCCTAGAATTGTAGAATCATTTCAGTTGGAAAAGACCGACAAGATCAAGTGCAATCATTCCCTGACTCAGCCAAGCCTGGTGCTAAACCATGTCCCTCAGCACCACATCTGTGTGTCTTGTAAACCCCTTCAGGGGTAGCAATTCGAACACCTATCTGGGCAGTCTGTTCCAGTGTTTGAGAGCACTTCCAAGAAAGAAGTTTCTTCTAATGTTCAACCTAAACCTCCCCTGGTGCAATTTGAGGCCATTTCCTCTTATCCTGTCACTTGTTACTAGCAAGAAGAGACCAACACTCAACTTGCTCCAACTTCCTTTCAAGTAGTTGTAGAGAGCCAAAGTCTCCCCTCAGCCTCCTTTTCTGCAGACTAAACAACCTCAGTTCCCTCAGCCACTCCACAGGAGTCCTGTTCCCCTCGCACAGTGAATCTAACCCAGTAAATTAAAGGATTGTGTAACTCAGCATATGTTGCTTCATTGACATGAAATAACTAAGCAACTTTCTCAACACTTAATGAATAACAAAAACCCTTACAGCAAATTTGTAATGGCACAAACACCAAGAAATACTCTCAAGACTATACCATTGCAAAGCCAACATCAGCTTTTTTAAGTGCTGGTCCATCGTTGGTTCCATCACCAGTCACAGCCACAACCTGTCTCTGTTCCACCTGTGTGCTGTCAATAATCCCTGCAAAAACAAAAATGTATATGAGTGTGTATACATCCATACAGAGAAAATAATGAGCAAGATAAAAATTCCCTCTAAAAATGGTAGGGTTTATGTAATGTAGAGAACATAATATCACAAAAGGCTTATAGATTAATATTACAATTGATTTTAAAGGAAAATAGTGGAAATGTCATCCCTACTATTGCCTTCTGGAAACTTCTGATTCTGCATCACCAAAACTTGCACAGACTTCAAAGGGAATGAGATCGGCTCATTATGTTCATTTGGAAGATTTCTACTATTCAAAATTAAGTGCCACAGTAAACCCATTTCAGCCCAGCTCCCTGATTAAACATCAGTGGAAAGGATTTGCCAGATTTAAGTTCATGCTTAAAGCTCTCCTAAGCTGGGTCTGAACTGCAATATCTGCTTTACTGGGATGCCTTCCGGCAATCAGTTTAACCTGAGGATAACAAATGTCAGTGACAAATTTTATTTAGCTGAAGCCAAATTAGCATTTTAACAGACTTGTTAATTTCTGCCAAACAATGATTAAGAAGATATAAAATAATTCTTTAAATTCTGGAGCCAAACATTTTAATAAATAGACACAACAAAATAATTTCTGCTTTCATTGTGAGGTCATTTGAGAAAAGACAAAACTTTTCAGTTGGTGACTCAAGTTTCATCCAACTAGCCTGGAGGGAAGTATTTTTGACTTATGCATATGGGCAAAGAAAGGAGAAGAATAAAGAATTTTTCTAGGGTTACAGAAGCAGCCCTGTTTTTCAGTAGGATGGGGCTCTTTCATCACTCATGTTTTCATTTGACATAACATTCCATTTGATTATGAGTCCAGAATACAGTATTGTTGTGCTCAAAATGGCACAAGGCTGGAAGAACATCTCTCCACATTAATAACATAGAGAGGGAAAATGACAAAATTTTGCACAAAGTCGCAACCTCTAAAAACAATTATCAGCACCTGCCTGGTTGAAAAGCTTTCATTCTATGTTGGAAAAAAAATAACTCACATATCTGATCACTAACCCGAAATAGGAAATTGCAGATTACAGAGCAATAGCTGCCTCTTGGCAAGGTTCAGGCTTATCAGGGCCCCAGAAGATTGCAATGCAGTATGGAAGCAGTTAGGGTCCTGTATTTTTTGGTCTTACAAAAATCAGAAAAAAGACTATTCACTTTCCACTGGCAGTATGAACTCAGATAAATACACATTATTCTGATAAGATCCTATAATTAGAGCTTCAGTTTGTTGAGGTGGTTTGCCTTTGATATTACTAAAAAAAACAGGGACATCATCTGCCATTATTGTTAAAAGTATTTATCTTGGTCTTCCCTTCTTGTTATTAACATATCCTTTGATCTTAAATTAATAGTTTAAGATTCTGAAAATATTTGTTGGAATCCCTGACATGTTATGGTATTAACTGCTCCAAACAGGTAGATAGCATTCTCTTACAACTGGATGCCAAGTGGGAGCACAACCCAAATCAAGTTGAAGAGGTTCTAACAAATGACATCCTCATAAACAGTGCTCTGCCAATGACTGAACTACCAGCAGCCCTGCACCTGTCAGTTGCTGGATGCAGCTGAGTAATTGCCAGGGGTTAGTAATGGTTCACAAGGTTTAGTAGCCATTTTTACCCCTAAAAACAACCTATGCAGCTGGGATAAGCCCAGCAGCCTCCAGAGCACGGAACTGCATAATCAGCAGTCATGGAAAAAACAGAGAGAAAATGGTCTTGGCTATGATCAGCGACTCAGCCACATCCCTTCATCCCCGTGACCACTGCTAGTGTCACCAGAAATACACCAGTGCATGGCATGGCACTGTCAGGATGGACTTCTGTGCAGTTCATAGGAAGAGAGAAGATCTTTTGGAGCTTTCATTTCTATGTCAGAGAAATTCCTAAACTGGAGCAGCAGTGATTATTTGGATCAGAGGATTTATCATAGCTACACTTAACACCCCCTGACTTCTGTAGGCTCTTTTTAAATCTGTTCCTCCTCCGCTCTTCCCCACACTTCTGAGTACTTGTCTTCTTTCCAGCACTACTTCCTTCCTAACCACATCTACTTTTACTTAATTTCTTTTGTATCATTCTGTTAATAGTTGTCATAAGGCTTTTCTCTCAAGAGTTTTCTTCAGCATTGAATAATAAATCTGTATAGATTCCTGCTGAGGGTTCTTTCTCCCTCTGCAGTCGACCTCTGGAGAGCAACTGCTTCAGCGACCAGTGAAGAATGTAAATAAGGGCATGACCTGACAGACTGCCAGTACAGAGAATGCCCATTTTTCTAATATTCACTGGCCTTTCCACTCAATCAAACCAGATAAAAATAAGCTTCAGTATTACTAAGTCACGTCTAACAGCCAGGAGATTTCTTCCAAATAAACTCCTTTACTCCAGCTGAATGCTTACATACAGTAATTTAATAAAAAAGAGGTCTGTAAAGTACAGCAGGGGAATTTCTCAACTCAGCGAAGCTTCCTCCCACAACAGCCTTTGCTTTCATTGGTCTGTTCCCTCATTTTAAGCTGTTTGGCCACAACTTTCCTCTGTCAAAAATAATTTCATTCAACAGGCACAGGAATACACCTAGGGCATTACAGTGTGTTCCACATAGGTGCTGCTGATGCTGCAGGAATTTGGGAAGCATCCAGGTAGCTTGCAGAAGGCTTAAGTTTTTTCAGAGCAAGCAGCTTGTTTCTGATGAGGGAAAAGATGATGTTTAAAACAATTCTGTACAGCTTTCAAGAGCTAACTTTCTGTAAGTGTTACAGCACTGCACACAAAGCTTAGATTGAAATGTAGCCTGGATCTTCTACCTTCCTAACATCTGACATTAAGCAGGTATTAAATCAAATTCACTCAGGATAATAATATAAAGGATATTAATTAACAACATGTCTTCCATTTCTTTTGCAAGGAGCTATCTGTATCCATGGCTCAGATCAAAACCATCAAGTATAGCCTCAAGTTCTCCCTTTACTGTAGAACAAATGCCACTTTATTTAAATAATTCTTACTTGGATTGTCACCCTTAGGAGTTTCATCAGTAAGAAACTCCTGGGTCTGGGAGGGGGGAAAAAAAATCCTGGTTTAGGTATTTCTTTTTGCCTCAACAGATTAATTCAGCAAAGGCAGACAGGAAAACCTTAGCTACAGCAGAGTGTTTCAAAGCTGCACCCCAGTTCAGGTGTCACTGAGGCAGTAAAGCTGATCATCCCATTTATATTTCATTGACAAGCTAAACAGACAGATGTAGTAATATATGTTTGTAGCTATGTTCTGCTCAGCTTAGCTTTTAATATTTCCAAACTTTAGAAGCTTCCTCTTAATTTATCAAGAATTTTATCAAGAATTTAGACAGCCTGTCTGAAAGAGAAAATTTAAATTCAGTTCAGTAATGTGCTTAGGTATATCCAGGAATAGAACTTAATGTAAAAGTGTTATGGATACAGCATGACAGACAGCATGGGTAGTTCTCAAGTGAATAGTGCTCCACGAAGTTGATGATATTAGAATGGCAGAGAAGAACATGGCTAAAATGCCCAGATTTAAGTACAAAGTACACACTAATGTGCTTTACATGCTGAAACTCTAGGGAGGAGCCTTAAAGGCATCAGTGCCTCCCAGAGAGTTACACTTGACACAGACTAGAGAGACCTAGTATTTACAATGTATAAAAATGTAGATTCAAATGCACCATTCCTCACTGCTTTAACTATTTTTGTGTTCTTTAGGGAAGAGTAGGTTGAAACTGACTTTTTACACTGAGGAACAGGTCAACTTATTTCTTCATATAAATTTGAATATAAATAAATATTACATTTCTCTCTCCAATGGAAATCAAAACCACTTGCAGTCTGCAACATGTTGATTTCAGAATTTCAATTAATACAACTTTACATATTTTTGTTATTGTAACTAATCTCAGGGCATTGATGAGGTCATGAATATAAGACCATCCCGTGCCACAACATTTAAATATTTTACTAATTAAGGGCAGTTATTAAAAATATTTTCTTCTTCAGAGTTCCCTCTCTGCTTGTTACTAAATCAGCATTACATGAGAAGAGTTGCTTTTAATAACACAGAAAAATAATTCCAGTCTATTTTAAACATAACAGAATGTAGAGCTTCTTGAACTAGTATACTGAATATTTGGCTGATCTTTTTTATACCTTATCATAAGAAAATATTTCCCATCAGAGCTAGAGAGTTACTTCCTATAGTATTTAATTTTTTTTTAATTCAAGTCTTACAGTAATAGTATTATAAGGACACATCATTATATGCATTTTCACTTGTTCTGTTTTGAAATAGGGTAAAAAAAAATATGACCTAATACCAATGAATGCCATAAAATCCACGCAAAATTTTATTTCAATTGGATTGAAATATCTCACATTTGTGCTTCACAGAGAGTTTGTGATAATAAACCATTTTGACTTCTTTTTCCAACCTACCTCTACTTGAAGGCTATAAATATTTGAGAGGAACTGTCTGCCCAGCCTGAAATGCTGAACTGTGCCTTTCTCCAGTCCCTTTGCAGTAATAAAAACAAAAACACAAAATAAAAATGATCCTTTTGCTGGGTGGGATTGTGCTATGTTAAGAAGAAAAAAATATTCCCTCCAGCAGCTGTGTGTCATTAAAAATTAAATATAAAAAAAGTTTATTTTGTGATGTGTTTTTACCCTAGAGCAGATAGAATACATCAAAGAAGAGAAAATCCTCTTGATCCCTCAAGTGTCTGAGAAAAAACATAACATTTTAACAAGAGGCCCAAAAACTAGCGAACATTTAAATAGTTTCTTGTAACTTTTAATGGCCCTTGGAGTATTACCAGTCACAAAATTCCATCATAATTTTCCACAGACTTCTTCTTGAACTTTGTTAGATACTTAATTGCTCTTTCATTTGACCTTGTCACATCTTTGAAATGTTACTTTTATTAGTTGCATAAGGTATTGAGTTGTAGTAAATAGCCTTTGGATTGTCAAAGTGCTTATGCTACGAAACAATAATTTGTTGCTTATTTTTCTTTGGATCTTTATTGATTTCATCTTGTCTGGCAAAGGTTTCCTTTTTCTCTTAAATCTGGAATGATTCAAATGAGTACTCCCACGGGACTCATTTAATCCACTTAATGAAGCACAAATTGTTGTGTGTTTCTGAAACAAATAAACTATTAGACCGTACAAGTTGTGTTCTCTAGGAGCTGGAAAACATTTTATATGCGCCAGGGAAGTGTGCAGACCTAGCTAACTTTGTGTTGACCTATGGAGCTAATAATTATGTTGCCCAAGCCAAAGGCCTCCAGAACTTTTTAATCTTGGAACACCTCCTGGTAAAATCTCTGAGCAGACACACCCAATTTCTAAATTATATCATAGAATCTTTTGGGTTGGAAAAGATCTTTAAGATCATCAAGTCCAACCATTCTCTACCTCTATCAAGTCTGGTGCTAAACCATGTCCCTCAGCATCACATCTCTGTGTCTTTGAAACACCTGCAGGGATGGGGATTCAATCATCTCTACTATATGTACATTATAAATCATACATTAGAAAATGATGAGAGAGATAAAAAATAAACACTACTTTTAAAACAGTCTTCAATTTAATAATGGTAAAAATATTTTCTTCTTGCACTCCACTGGACTTTCCCTGAGTTGTGTGCCCCACACCTGGGAGACCACTGGTCTGGATATCGGCTGCAGAGGCTAACAACAGAATGTACCCAGCTCCTCCTCCATTCTCCCTCCCTCCCCCCATCTTAGTTCTCCTGAATGATCCTTGCTTCCAGCACTCTTCACGTAGGCTGGTCCCAATCCCAAAGCACCCAACTGATCCAGTCTTCAAACTGACAATGGAACTTTTTCTCCAGTCATTTAAGCACTATGTACAACTGCACACTGCACCAAAAGCCTTTGTAATCAGTCACATATGGAGTCATATCCATTGCACTTTGCCATACCAAAAGGATAAATAAAAAAATTATTTCCTACTGTAATGTGAATTACTATTTGACTAATTCATTAACCAGCTGAAAACATGTAACTGATAGTTGAATCTTAGCCCAAATTGTAGCTCCTCCAATAACTGCTAAGAAGCATCTCTCCAGGCTTTCTACTGCCTTAGCAAAACAGTCCAGTTCTTTCTTCATCAAGAAGTCAGCAACTACAGCCATCTACCAATGTGGCTTCTGCCTGTGCTGGCCTATCATCTTATCATAGCCAGAAATGATGTGATTTCTGATCTGAAATTTCCTTATTTCATCAGCTGTCTTTTAAGTGCAAGCTTCAAGGCCACAGATGAAGTTTTCAAGTGATCAAGAAGTGTGAGTTATGGAGGCTTTGTAAAGAAAGCTTTAAAAAGAAATCTGCAAACAAATCTCTCTTTTATGGAGCATTCCATCTGCAGACAGCATGATAAGAAAATACAACCCGAATGGTGATGTTTTTATAGGACAAAACCTGGCTTTAAAATAAGGCCAGAGAACTTGAGGAAGCCAATGTAAGCCATACAGTTAGTGAGCCTTCAGGAAAATGGAATGCTGAAGAGGGCAGCTCCTGGTTACACCAGCTCAAATAACCGCTGTTGCATCATGAAAAGGTTTTTATCTTGGAATACTCTAAAAATAATTGTGGAGAACAGATGCACTTATAAATGATCTTGTTCTTCTTTCCTTCATAAAGAGGCACAGGGAAAGACTACAAAATCTATTTCTCCTCTTGTTTATATAAAGAACAACTTACTTCTCAATGTTTTCTCTGTAAGCAGCAAACACACATTTTCCCTTCCCAGCTAGAGCTCTGTTTTATTCCAATTAAAAGCCACAAGGCAAATGTAAGATTGCCTACATTTCCTTCCAGACATCTTATTGTCTTTCTGTTATTCTGTTAGCTGCCAGACAGTTTTCTATTATTTTCCATGTGAAGGCTCAGGTAGAAATTTCCTTGCATGGTGTATAGAGATGCAGCTAAAGGTAACAACTCAGGTATAGTTGTTTTCACAATGCAGATGGTGTGCTGAGCATGCTTCAATAGGTGTGTCAATCATTTTCATACACACATGGAGGCAATCTGTACACACCTTTCACCAGAGTGTGTTTGTCCGTGGGAGATGAGCGAGCGAGCACTCGAAGCTTTGGCCAGATTTTGTCAATCCGCTCTTGCTCAATCTGAGGGAGAGGAACACAAAAAAAATAAAACCAAAACCAAACAAACCAAAAAGCCCACCACAAAAACAGGGAAGCTGTTAGGCTGTGATTAGCAAAATGCAAAACATATTTACAGATTCATAGATTCATAGAATGGTAAGGTTGGAAGGGACCTCAAGGATCATCTAGTTCCAACCCCCTGCCATGGGCAGGGACACCTCCCACTAGTACAGGTCACTCAAGGCCTCATACAACCTGGCCTTGAACACCTCCAGTGNTTCCTGTGCTGGGGGCTCCAGAACTGCACACAGTACTCCAGATGGGGTCTGATGAGAGCAGAGTAAAGGGGGAGAATCCCCTCCCTTGCCCTGCTGGCCACACTGCTCTTGATGCAGCCCGGGACTCGCCTGGCTGTTAGTTTGTGTCCGCATGTCAGATGATTCACTTCACTACTCTGCTACTTTTCTCCAAAAAGCAGAGAAAAATTACAACAGCCCTCAACACTGCAAAGGAGGAATGATCCAAAAAGGCAGCTTTCTACTACTACCAGAGCTCAGTTGTTGGCTAACATAGGTCCCTTCCAACCTTACCATTCTATGATTCTATCAGGTTGGACGAGGCCTTGAGTGACCTGTACTAGTGGGAGGTGTCTCTGCCTATGGCAGGGGATTGGAACTAGATGATCCTTGAGGTCCCTTACAACCTTACCATTCTATGATTCTATAGGTAATTTTGCCACTGTATCTAATTAGCCTTTCTTAGCATATTTATGAACAATTCTGCTCAGAGTCATGACTCTAGGTAAAGGACAGTGGATTTCTCAAAGCTGATCAAACATGTTTACAAGTAGAGATTTATTGCTCTACTCCACATTTGAATTCAAGTTCTTTGTTTTGGCATCAATAATCCCAGGATTTTCTTTGTACACTAATAGCAACAAGGACAAATCCATGACATATACTAACATTCCCAGGATTCCATTAACCAATAAATGCAAGGAGTAAATAGCTGTGTTTATTCATTAATAATGGAATCAAAGATACAGCAGAGTTTACTTTTTAAAAGCTGACTCAAATAGTTTGTGTGTTAACTTCATCTTTTATGAAAAGCTGAAAATCTGAAGACTAGATTAAGTTATGCAAATAATTAGAGTGAGTGGCTATAGCAGTACATCAGCCAAAGTGGTATAAAGAAAGGAGAGGAGTTGGTTCTCTTCACATATCTCATTTTTATAAGACAGACTTGCAAATGGCTGTTGAGCTCTCTTCTCATCCCTGTTAACAAACCTGCTCCAATGTTAGTTTTGATTTCTTACAGACTAGTGCTGTGGTTCTAAAACGTGCTGAATTAGGCAAGTGTTACACTGATAGTGGCTCTGTAAGCATGAAAAATCAAGATGAGATTTTTGCTGAGATTTTGAACTGCAAAAGGCTGGAGCTTGAAAGATGCAGCAATCTCTCCACGTGTCGCGCAGGACAAACATTTCAGTGTTCTCATATTTTTTAATAACATATCTACAATATGAATTACCTCTCCCTTCTCATTCCGGATCCTTCTGTTAAACTCTTTCCCCTCAAGGCAGAGAAAGTCTTCTCCTGGATGAATGATTCCACATTTGATGGCAATGGCACGTGCTGTATTGATGTTGTCTCCAGTGACCATGCGGACTGTAATTCCAGCTCGCTGGCACTTTCTTATGGCTTCTGGGACCTACGAATGCAGTATATTTGGAAAGAAAATTCCTAGATAAGAAATCAGTGTAAGTCAGGTGTTCTCAGTCAGAATCTTTCGAGAATAAGAAATTCAGGAAGCAAAAAGATAAATCATATATGTTATGGCATAAACCTGACTATTTCTCAACTGAGGTTACATCGCAGGCACGGCAAATCTGGCATCAAGAAGCACACAAAACCATCTTTTATATCACCTGCTTAAAGCTTCTCCTTTAATAAAAGGAGTACTCTGTAGCTTTCTTTGGCCTTTAGTATCAAGGTACAGAATGCTGAACCTAGCATACTCAACATACATATAAATATGATGAGAGAGTATATATGTTGGATATAGAAAAATATCTAACGTCTGATCCAAACCTTCCTCTCAATAAAATAATTGAAAAGCTTATTGGAATCTAGCCTATAGCTTATTGTAATCTAGTATATTAATTCATGCATAGCAACAGGTAGAATTCCTAAATACACAAGTTTCAAATGTCATGAATAATTCACTTATTTCAAAACTGTAAAACTGAAACATGATTTTAGTTATCAGTTGATTTCCTCAGAAACTAATCAACAAAGAATATGATTATGAAACAAATGTTAATTTAAAAATTGTTAAAATAATACTAATTTTGAAACTGTTTAAGGGAGGGTATCAGCATGTATATTACCAGCTATAATAGCACTGCCTTATATCCTACTGCCAGCTGAGTGCAGCTTGCTGATCTTAATCTTTATTTTCAATATAAGTGTATTTCAGAAGTCAATGCCAATTAGAGTGGATTCATCTCATCCATTACTACAGAAAATATTAAGAAGAGGAGCCACCATATTACACTGTTAATTTTGTGCATTTCTTTTTGTGCATTATTTGAGTATGTGTCAATGCTGAGGGCAAGACATTGCCTTTTACATGACAGCCACTGCTCTGATCCAGTGTGGTGAATGCTGGGCTTCTAATGATTTCATGGGGCCAGAAAGGCTAGAGATCTTCGACTGAAGTTAAACACCCTTAAACCATACTGTAGGTCACTATTATTCTAATCAGTGAATAAAACTTCATATTGTTTCTGCATCTTTCTTAAAAGGCAGTTGTGAAGTTTCTTGAGGCCTTGAGAGACCTGTTCTAGTGGGAGGTGTCCCTGCCTATGGTGAGGGTTGGAACTAGATGATCTTTGAGGTCCCTTCCAACATAAACCATTCTATGATTGTGTTTTCCAAAATGCCTCACTAAACTAACACCCAGTTGAAACTCAGACTAGTACTTTTCCCATGACTATGATGAAAATCACTCCACCCTCAGACTGCATCCACAGAACGTGCTGTTTGCAGAATGACTCTGTCAATGCAGATTACAGAACCAAGATAAAAATTTAGGGACAGACATTTATCTTCACATTTCCTCATCTCTGCTCACTGAGAGTTTCCTTTCCACAAGTGATATTTGGACCTGAAGCCTTTTAACATTATGAAATGGACTTCTATGGAAGACATACAATCAGATTAAATCTGTTACTTAAGCAAATGACTCCTGATTTACCCAGTTTCCACATTAATAATCCTGGCTATATTCCAATTGCCAATTTGGAATGCCCTTAGTATCCACTTTACTGTGGTGACCCCTCACACATAGGATATGACAGATTTAAATGACTTTCTGTAAGACCAGCTCTATGAACCACGAAGAGGAAAAATAAATTACAGCATACCCAGAAAAAAGTCTGCTTACACAAAGTGCCAGTCCTATTAACCAAGGCCATGGGAGGACAACCTAGTTTCAAATACATCTCACATGTAACTAGAAAAATAATTCTATTTTCCTCTTCTCTTATTTTTTTGGACAGCTGGTGGGTGGTATCTGATTTAATACTGTGTACAGTAATTACAGTTAAAATATTGTTCATATTTTTTTTATTGCTGTAAGGGAGAAAGAGTGTTGGCAGACTGAGTGGGCAGTGGAAGCAGATATTTTCCACCAGTTTTGCAGAGCTTAAGTACATGTTTTAAAATGTTCTGGTTTATTTTCTCTCTGAAAAGAACACCTCCTAATGCATGCATGCATGCATACATGCATAAATTATCCAGTGCAGGAATATCTGTCAGAATCAGGTGACAAATAAATAGGTGACAGTTGGAAGTGATTTATGTTCCTCTCCCAGAAATAACAGATTGTAGGCGTACATTGGCAAATCAGTGTAAGCCAGTACAGACTCATTAAAATCAATCCAGGAAGACTGTCAAAATCAACAGAGAAATCTCTACAGGAACAAGACATCATTCTGTTTGTTCTCTTCTTGTATATTTACCCAAGGAAAAAAACCAACACACACACACACTCAAGAGATAAATATCAAGCAGGTATTTCCATGCGTGATCAGAACAGCTGTTAACGAATGAGCTCATGTCTGAATTAACCTAGGAATTATACAAAAGTCAGGGGTGCCCAGTGCTCATATGCCAGATAAAACTGGTCAGGTGCTGGATATCGTCATGAATAATTCATCCAAACTGTTTCTTTCAATGTATGAAAGGAAATCCAAGTGCAAGAAAGTCCCCAGCAATATCATCAGAAGAGATGCAACACTCTTATCTCTGAACCCATGCTTGCGCAACACCACTGACACCACAGTATGGAATGCTCCAAGGATGAGCATGAGCAGTGTGCCACGGGAGCTCTGTGGGAACAAGGAGGTTGTCACCGTGCCCATGTTAACTCCAACAGTCATCTTAGGGAAAAGGAGAATGCTGAGCCTTCCCTAGGGAAAATGGGAATGCAATTTATAGGAAACTACAGGCTGACAGGATGATGACAGAGGGTTGTTCCACTGGAATCACCTCATCTATCATTTCTGTCAGAATAAATTCTGATGTCCTTGAGTACTAAGAATATTAATAAAATATTAGTGGCTGTACCATTGCCAATTTTTTATGTTCTTGTTTCCCCTGTAGAAAGTACTTCGAAAATTCATAAACTTCAGTAGTAAGTCTAATTAATGGATTTAATTTTGGCAAAATACTTAACTCCCTTAGAGCAGTTCACTACTTGCATGGACAATGGTAATCTCACCACTGTAATAAATACATGAATAAGATGATAATCCTCTAAGTCAGATATTCCATACCTGAACAGTATTCCAGATTTTTATGGTTTTCTTCTGGTTTGGGGTTTTTCAGTTTCTTTCTTTTTCCTAAGGTACTGACACTGCTTTTTACCAATATGTGAAGTAGTAATAATTTAAATACTGTTTTAATTTTTCTTGTGATGTTATTACCACATTAAACAGTCAAAAAGGACAATGAATAAAATGTCTCTCCCAAAATGTCCCAAAAAAATGTCCAACATTGGGTAAAATTCTGAAATGAGAAAGGTTTTATTGTGTGTCTTGCAATGAAATGTGTTACTGAACCTTCTGGTGTTAAATGACAAGAAATTCAATACATTATTCAAATAATTATCTAGAAATAAAACATTTTCCTGCCTTCATCTTCTTTGATCCTTTACACAGAGTCAGACTTGACCTCTTTATTTTTAGCAATGCTATTCATTTTTACCTCTGGCTCCTAAGAAATTATTCCCTATGAGATGAGAGCATTTCTCTTATAAAACACATTCATAAGAACGACATAAAAGGGTAGTTTGCAGCTATTTTCAACAATAACTGCAAATCCCACTGCTGCCCATTCCCTCCATCTGTCACACCACACATTACCTGACTTACAGATATTCTCTATCAGGTATCACAAATCAATTGTAGGGGGGAAAGAAAGGCTGGCTACAGTACCAGTGGTCACTGCCAATTACAACTTTCTGAGTTTTTATCTGTATCAGCTACAGCATTAAGCATGTTAAGAACATTTTAAACATTTTTAAAGACTTGACATGTCAGGTGCAGGGGCAGATGGATTAGCAGCAAGAGAGCATCCGATGACAGATAAAGTGAATGCTGTTTATCTGATGACTGTGGAGATATGGACTTAATCACACTCTTTCCACTCCAGCAAGATTCACCTTATAACACAACCTTCTTGCTACTTAAAAAACCCCAAGAAAGTCCATTATCACACAAAGCACAGTTATGCAGTTGCTACCTGTAGTTGTAATTAGTTGTTGCTAGTTTCCAAAGTTACAGCAGTCAGAAGTATCTAAGAGCCTACTTTATAAAGGCTTGGGGAAATAAATCAAATTAATTTATACTTTGGATGTTTTAGTAAATAGAAAAATAGAATTTTCCTTAACATGTCTGGCATTGCCACCAATTCTCAGTGGATCAAATATAAAGATTTAGATGTGAATAAAAAAAATCCAACAAAAATGTAAAACTAGACAGAATATGAAAAAAAAACAAACACCAAAATTGGTACCAAGCTACTTACCTTTAGCTGCAGCACCCCACCCTTTTGGTTTAAGAAGAACTGAGTTCTTTTTCAATGACCTTACTCCAAAGTGAGTCACAGTCATTAATCATCCATTGAGGCAACAGCAGAACCAAAGAGTGGATTTCTTGGGATGAAACGGGAGGGCACCAGCTGCTCCCCCAGAATGCAGGAGGTGCTGGGGCAGCTGCAGCTCTGCCTACACAGCAGCCATAGCCACACACATGCGGTTGAGTCAGCGACAAAAGCACCAAAGATACCCAAAATGCCTCCGTTTTATGCTCAGCACTTTCAACTTTGGGACCTACCTTCTCTCACTGTTTCCGAAGTGTAAAATGGAATTAATTCTCCACTGTCAAGATTCATTATCAAGCACTGTATATACTGGTCAAAAACCTGATTTCTACCTCTTAATCTACCCTTTGTTTTATTGTAGCAACATAATTTACAAGCATAGTAGCAGGCACATATTTCAGATGTGCACACCCAATACTTAATTTGCTCTGCTTAACTGAGCTGAAATTTTAGTCATATTGTTATGAGCCATCTACATGTAGCATCCATGAAATCTGTAGCCTCTCCATGGGAAAGGTTTTCCCTGGACAAATACATATAAAATTAGTAGCCACCAGTTGCAATCTTCAATTAGTGAGTTGGCAGCTGCTACAGTAAATCACAAAACTCCAAGACTGTGCAATTTCTGTGGAAGGTGAATATGCTGCAGTTATAATCATGGCACTTCACCACTGCACATCTTTTCTCTACTGATGAGTTGCACATCACTGCATTACTTCAAGGAAAATTATTTAATATCTGTGAGCATAATAAAATTTCTGCTGATCAGTCCTTCTCTATTCTACTCTCAGCAGAGGTTAAGTCATCTCAATCCTGCAGTTCAAAAAGTCCTATTTTGTTTTATTTAATTATTGGTTGATTAATAATTGATTTTTATCAGGTTAATTATTTGACTTTTGATCAAGTGAAGCCTATTTCTAAAGCTCTTTCCATCTTCTCTGACAGAGCTAATTAGAAAAGGAGAAAAAAAACCCATCCAAACTGCAAGAAATCTTTAGTTCAATTTATGTTTGGTTCTATGAGAAATGCTTTATAATATAAGAATTCAACATACCTCTGGCCTTACTGGGTCTTCAATACCAACAACACAAATGCAAGTCAGGTCAGATAAAATGTCATTCTCATTGTCCCAGTCAGGCTCTGGGCTGCTGTTAAAGTCTCGGAAAGCAACACAGATGGTTCTCAGTCCATCACAGGCCATAGGTTCAATCACCTTCTTCACCATTTCATCTCGGTCCCGTGGTCTGAAGATACGAGGTTCACCAGCTGAATTAAGGATCCTGGAACACCTTTTTATTTAAGGGGGGGAAAAAAAAAAAGAAAAAAAAAAGAAAAAAAAGTTGCCTATTTGCATTGCTGCTGAAAATGATTTCCTTGTATCAGCTTGTTTCATTCAACATTTTCATTTTTGATGGCAAGCTTTAAATTTGTAGCACAAATTTCTAGATTAAACAAGAAGATTCACTACTGAAACCATCAGAGAGAATTCATCATTTATTACAGAGACTCCAAGAGCCCATTATTTTCTCAACAGCCATATAATTAATGAGCTGACAATTTACAATGAAATTGAAAAAAAATCCTTATTTTCCAAATGGGTCCAAAGTAAAGAATCCAGTCATAAAGTACTTAATGTAGACTCAATTCTTTGGCTAGCCAAGGAAAATAAAAATAAGCCAAACAGTTTCGCAAGAGCGAGCACTTGAAAAAACCTAGAAAAGCACAGTAACAGTTTATACCACTGAAGTGTGTCATACTTCTACTGGAAGTAGCAAATTTCAAATACCCACATGGGATGGGTTTGCATTTTGGAAGAACACAGCAACTAATCCCTTGAACTTACTTCTTCAGAACAATTTCCGAAGCTCCTTTGCTGTACATTCGGAAGCTACCATCTGGCATTTTAATGACAGTACTCATTGACTTTCTCACAGAGTTGAAGGTGTAAACTTTATAGAGTTTCTCCTCGGGGATGAGGTTCCGGACAGGCTCATAATCCTGCTTCAAATCCAGGACAAATCCCAAGAGGCCACATTCTGTCTTATTGCCCACCTGGCGAGGCAGACCACCCTCTTTTTCTGGTGGCTAAAGAGAAGAAAACATCAGATATTAACTTCTCTAATGATAAACAGCACACAATGCCTTCTGAACAACTAACAGCAAAGTGACAGTGTGCAGTTAAAGATGTGAAACTAAATGTGCAGTCATCCACTTTTCAAAGCTATCAAAAATCCACGGACTTGTAACAGAGCTGAATCAGTTATCTTCACTCTGAGGAAAATTCCTCTGGACAAAGAGCTGCATTTGGTCTCTTGCATTTCTGTTCTTTAAATTGGCTATTGGCAGCTGAGTAGCTTGTGATGGTTAGACAATAATACAGCATGTAAGATTAAGCAACTTTCTTTATGGTCAAACCCAATTCATCCTCATTTCTCACAAACAGGCAGTTTCGTTTTCCTCACTTCCTTACAACTAAATTCTTCTACTGACTTTCATGGTTTAACCTACCAGGCATGTTTCTATGTAAATCTGCAATTAATCATAACAGTAAATCTTGGTGAAAAGAAGCATTTCCAACAATCTATAAAATAACAGTTCTACATCTAAAAGCACCTGTCTCTAGAACTGCCACATTTTACTCTGCTGCTTTAGACAACAAGAATGCTTTACATGCTAGACAAACTGGAGTAGACCAAACATTTTGCAACTTCTCACATTCAAGGGATAAGGAAGGTGTTAACTTCCAGTTCAATACACAAACAAGCACACATTACATGTACATTTCAGTGTTCACAAATTTTCTTGAAAGTTAATAAGCCCCAAGCCAAAGGTTCCTGAGTTGCCAAAACTTCAGATTGACTCAGAGTGATCTCTGTGTGAATAACAGACTGTCTATAACTTACATTTTGTTATACTCAACAGAATTACAAAATGTTGCCTAAGCCAGGGCTGACCTATACTTATGGGAACCAAAAGAAGGGTTAAGTCCTTTCACAGCTTTAGTCTCCACTGCAAAAAAGATTTTGATCTGATTCCAGACAGAACTGTAAACCCTCTCAGGAGATACTCAAAACCCACTTGGATGTGTTCCTGTGTGATCAGGTATAGGTGATCCTGTTCTGGCAGGAGTGTTGGACTAGATGATCTTTCAAGGTCCCTTCCTGCCCCTGACATTCTGTGATTCTGTGATCATTTTCAACACGACTTAAAATTCTGCCTCACATTTTGCAGAATTAAGACTGCAGGATTACATTCAGAATCCAGAATCCATGTTTAATTTCACTGTAGACTATAAAATCCAGTCTACTTCAGAAATTATACTCCTAAGGAGATGTAATTCCTTTAGGAATGGGAATGTGGCATGAAGAGTAATGTAGAGAATAATTAAACCTACAAATCAGTAATCCTACTTACATTTGAATTCTTATAAAAAGTATAGCCACACAAAAAGGGAAAAGGGGATCTTTAAGTATAACTAAATAAGTAAATATTCCAGATACCCAGTAGCTGGTTTGAATAATGAAGGTCAGATAGATATGCCCTAAAATTGAAGTAAACATAGATTTTTCTGTAAGAAAAATCTGTAAGAATTATCTCTCTTTTTTTCCCCCCACAAAAACCATCTTTATATCACTAGGAAAATACGTATCTGGTGAAAGATTAATCTAATTTCTTTTTCAGAGAGAGGCATCATTGCTGACCAATACATAATAATACCAAAGTTTCTGTCTAGAAGAGATTTATCCTTCCAAAAAGAGTTGTAACATCTTTCTTCTACACAAGCCATCATTTTTACTGCATTATATGGGTCACATTTATGTTGCAATGCATTTTACTGTTGCTCCAGGGTATTGACACTGAAACTCAGCAAAAATGCTAATATGATATATTAATTTTATTATATGCTGTAACAACTTGCCCTGCTATAATCCCATTAAACTGTGATGTAACTTCCCTTTGGATTCTCAAATTCACTTAAGAATCCCTAATTGAAAACCCAAGTGTTTGTAGTTATGTGTGTCTGAAAGGATTCTTATATGCAGTGGGTAAGAAAATCTTAGGAGTCAGAAAAGTATTCTTCAAAATATAGTTCTATTTAAATAAATGAGCTTCATTCTCATGACACTGCAGGCACACAGTTCCTGAAGCACAAATAGCAGGTTTCTCATAGCAAGAGAGGAATCACCTTCACTGCCTGAGTAGTGAAAACTAACTGTGCATATCATACACATTCTTTCCATTTTAGATCTAAAGCCTCACTTATCTTTTGGTTGCCTCTGCCACTGAAGTCAGTGAAGTCTAGCAATGACTTAAACGTGGGTGTGAGGCACTTAGTGCCATGGTCTAGTTGGTTGAATAGGGTTGGGTGATAGGTTGGAGTGGATGATCTTGGAGGTCTCTTCCAACCTGGCTGATTCTATGATTAGTCCACCAACAAATCATGGAAAGCCACTGGAAATCAAGGAAAGATAAATTTAACTCCATCACAGGCATAGA
The DNA here is from genome assembly GCA_013399055.1 of Ramphastos sulfuratus. Taxonomy (NCBI): domain Eukaryota; kingdom Metazoa; phylum Chordata; class Aves; order Piciformes; family Ramphastidae; genus Ramphastos; species Ramphastos sulfuratus. The sequence continues at coordinate 283,563 of WBNM01016061.1, read as the reverse complement.
ATCCTAGATAAGAGTTAATTCATATGGTTTCATCATGCCCTGATGTGAATGGATACCAAGAAAATAAAAATCTACCCACATTTCACATCGGACTCCTTCTAAAATTGATTTCAACAAGAAGGAGATCACATTCTCCTCTCACTGTCTTCTAAAAATAGTTTTCTTTTAGTGAACATCTTTAGCCTGCAAATACGTAAGCAAGGGGAAAACACACCAGTGAAAAGAAAATGAACAGACATCTCAGGAAGGCTTCAAAACCTAACAAGTGGCCACCTCCCTCTAGAGCAGCTGCTGTCTCTATATTCTTTGTACATTACGTTACAATGAAGCATATGGTGGTGAGAGCTGGCAAGTAGCACTTCCTCTCCTCTACTGTTTCAGCTCAAAATCTATATGCCAAAACCAGTCTCCTTGCAGATTGTTCTTGACAATCCTTTTGCAGAAGCTGCTGGCTTTTAAAACTTCCTACTGTGCTGTATCTAAATTTATTTCTTGCTGAAATCTGCAGTTTATGACACCTGGAAAACAATTAAAAGGACAGCCCAAAGAGGTTACTTTTGAATAATTAACTAGGAACAACTCCATTTGACAGCATATGAGAGAAAACAGTGGCTGATGAATAGGAGCTTAAATCTTTGTGAATGCAGTTTCTGAAGAGCACAATGCAAGATCTTTTGCTAGCTACACTGTACAATCTTCTACGAGGAAGAGACTGATCCAATACCTTCCTCCAATAATGGCTTTCCACTGCTCCTTGGAAAATGTTTTCAAATGCCTCTGCCAAGTTTTTACATTATTGATGCAATAATCACATATTTATTGTAAGTAAATACTTGCATGCAAACTCAACTGCAGGCAGATGTTAAGACAACAGATGTTACAACTATGAAATCAAAATAGGTTTCTAGGTCAAAGTACACCTGTGTTATTGAAGCTTAAAACCACCAATCCACGAGATACTGACCTATTACTGAATGGGGGTTGCAAAAGCAATTGTCAGAATTACTTCACTGGAAAAGAATCAACTAATAAAACAGGTGAAAAAGGAAGAAATCTAGAACTGTGTGCATAACTTAAAGAGGTGATTCCACTTCTAAAATTAGATTAGGAAGTGATAATGAATCATTTTTACCACAATACTGACTAAGCCTCATTTTTTCTTATTGCCTCTTGCAATGTAAAAAGAGAGAACCTGGCAAGAAGATCTAACTAGCCTTTCCAAATTAAAATGTTAGTTATGAACTCATATATTATCTGAAGTCTTTGATTCATGTTATTACCCTGTTGTCTACAGCTTGAGCTACTCCTTTAGAGCAATGCGAATTGTAAACATTTTACCAAGATTAAAAAATTCACTTTTCTAGAATGTTCTATCCATATTGAATGTTCCATTTCAACTCCATTCACAACAGGCAAACACGCAGAGGAAAACAGATTTTTAAAAGTTAAACTGTGAAAAATTTGCACTCTTTTTACAATCCCTAGACCACCCCCACCACAAAAAAGGAAAAAAATAAAAAAAACAAACCAGCACAACACCAAAGAGAGAGAGAGAGAGAATCTGGACCAGGATGAGCAGCAATTTTCTCTGCATGTTTAAACATGATAAATGTAAAATTTAAAATATTCAAGCAGGATGCATGCTTCTTGAACCACCGGGAGAACACTACAGTACTGTCCAGTTCAGAGATAAATCCCTTCCTATATAACAGGAAATATCTAAAGAAAGGTGAAAACATACTAAATTTATAATCGAATGTGTCACCTTTTTGCAGTCACAGGTGCATCCAACTGACTTCAAGCTAAACCAAGACTGATTTGAAAATGACTGTTTAAAACTTAAAAATGAAAAGGAGTGAGCTCTTTTGGGCCAAGGATTAAGAATCTAAAACTTTGCTCAATTAAATAAGGTTTCCAGTTACAAAATGGGAGATGGTTTCAAAAGATGTGTAAACAGTAAGAAGGCACTAGGGGACATCAGCTGTTCTAGTTTTCATTACAGAAAGCTCTGGGTTCCTAACTACTGTTTTTCCTTCCTTCGTAGTGTGACCATTTTCCTAGATCCTCCACCCCAGCTATCATCTGGATTCTGGATGTCAAACACCAGAAATAAATTTGCTTTACCTTCTCTTTTGTTCTTTACTCTTTTATTGTTTCCTAGCTGTATCCCCTCTGCATCCCTGTGTAAGGATGCAACAGAAACTTGGTTAAAGATCGCCTAGAAGTAGAAAGGGTTTGATGTGCAAAGAGTGTCAGACAGAACTTTTTGTTGCACTTTCACTTTCTTGTTTAGAAAGTTTACTTAACAATCCTACCTGTCTTTCCCACCACAAAAAGACTGTGGCTCTTCTCTTTGGATCTATTATTAGTATTATTATTCATTGGCTTTATTGCCCACATCATACCTTCAGCACTATCTCAGCACATAGCACACTGCCAGCTTTCCAGGCAGACCACAAATGGTGCATTAATTATACACATGACTAGGATAATACTAATTAAACCAACCCCCAAATTTTATTAGAATTTTTGAATAATCTTTTTGTAGGTTAAAACAAAGAAGACCAAGCCAGCATCCTAAAGATAAATTTCAACACCTATACCTGGCAAAACACTGTTAAAATGCTATGAATTTACTTTTGTAAGGTCTTTATTTAGGAATAAAAATTAGTCTCTACATATTGTGCATATTCTCATCTTTGCTAACCTTGAGGAGACATCTAAAATAATGTTATTGACTTGACTGATGAGGAAGATCACAACTTCTTTTCAGATTGTTTGGAATTGTAAGTAGTTAATGATAAGTAAGTTGCCTCTGTTTTATGCAGAGCAGAGCAAACGTGCTTTCTGATAACATACGTGCGATGTTACAGCTCCAAATCGTCACTGCAAGGTACACTGCTATGTAAATTCAGTTAAATTAAAGTCAAAAGTCAGTTTGAATTGGGGTCAGCATAAGGGATTGAAAAAGAACAGTTCCTAACCTGGAGCGTTGCATAATCATTTCAGCATCAGAAGAAAGAGACTGCACTAACCTTACATACCATTCTGGTTTCAATCACTGGACTTAAAGCCCAACATTGCAAAGTTTAAAGGTTTGATAACCTTTTTTATTCTTATGCACCCTACTAAGTAGACTAATATAGGTGCTCTCATTCATTTATATCACTTCTGTTCATCAGAAAGTGAAATTTATCTCCTTTTTATCTTCAGAGTATTAAAATGTTTTTATACCAATATAGATCTCTTTCTTTACTACATCTGAAGCTCAGGAACTACAATTCAATTCCAAAGAACTACATGTTGCATCCCTCAAGGAAGGTCAGCTTCCAAATGCCTGACTTAGATAATTTTGTCCCATAACACATCATATTTTAGGTACAATGGTTACCCACTTATCATTTCAAAGCCCTGTGGTAGATACACTTGGAATCTGTCTCTGAAGCAGACAAGAAAACATGTTTGGGAATCCTTTAATAGCTGTTGTACATGCTTTGGTAATTAAGACCAGCCATACTTTACAAAAACAACAGGATTTGTGTTTCATACAGTACATAATGGTGTCACACAGTGCTGCACAGAAGCAAGAAAAATATTGCAGGCTGGGATGTGATATGTTATAAGGAATGCTCATGCAGCTATAGGCTTTAACAAGAAATTTGCAGAGTTTCTGACAGAGAGGAGTCTTGGCAAAAAAGAAGACATTTACCTCTGATGGTGGCATGTATTTTGGATTGAGAGATTACCAACAATTGTTTTGTAGGAAAAAGAATCAGACAGGAGGGATCAAACAGGAGGTGATGGGAGAAAGGAAAGTGGCCTTAGTAAATTCCCCTTTATTGACAAATCTCTCCCTTTTTCTTTAAACATTTCCTGTGTCATTTAGACACTCAAATACCTCTCTCAGACAGAAGGACATGAAGTGCTTGAATTAAAAATCAATGAAAGGGACAGGAAGAGAAAAAAAATGGGTTTACACAGCTAATCAAGCAGATCAGCAGTATTCTCTAGCACTAAATGGGACTAAAACAAAGGAGGACATACAGAGGGAATTAATAAATGGATCACATCAAGAAACATCTGAGTTTTTACCAGTGTTGCCCTCTATTGATCTGATTCCCAGAGTTCTGTTCTGAAAAGGCTGGAAAAAGGGGTACAACAGCTAATTCCTTCTGCTTCCCATTATCCACAAACCCCTCATATCTGCAGCAGCTCCGTTTCTTAGGAAAATGCACACCAAATAATTCACTTTGAGTTCTGTTTACTTCATTTATCTAGACAATCTAAAATGAAAGCACTCGAAACACATTTCAGTACTCATGGGAAAGAGAAAATCTGAAGACCAAAACCAGAACTGTAAACAACAACATTGTTTAATACTAAAGTTCTACAAATGGAAGTTGTTATTTAATACCAGTGGCTGGTGAGGCAGCCCTCTCCCTGACCCATCCACTCTGCAGTCCACTCCACATGTTGAAGGCAGGCAACATTCCCACATCATTTAGCTCTCTGTGCTACACTAAAATTGTAGTCTCAAAGCACATTTGTGTTGCACATCAAGCCTAAGTCAGGACCACAAGGTGCTGGCAGTTCAAAATGTTAAAGACTTAAGATAGCTTTCCCTCATGGTTAGAGATTGCCCAGGACATCCTGCTGAGCTCCGCTGTGGTGTCTCAGCAAGAGATGAGGAGCAATAGAGAGGTAGTTTAAAAGACTTTGCTGTCACTCATCAGACGTGCTGTACCCTTCAGCTGACATGAAGCAGGCTCCTCAGACAAGTGACAGCAGTCACTTGGCACTGCTCCCCAGCACAGGGCCCTGTCTCCTTATTTAGCAACCATTTAACTATAAGATCTGCTCAAACTTCCTAGGAAATTAATAAAAGGAATTTTTGACTCATGACTAGATTGGGTGTAAGCAACAATATAATTGTACAGTAGCCAGAACAATGGAATTATGTAGGTACAACTGGCACAATTAGATCTACCACAGCAGTCAGAGGATATTCAAGTGCAGGCTTCCTGCACCAGATTAGCTCTGATGCAGGGTAATTATTTAATTTTTAGGAAGATAATTCTTTAATATTTTTTCTATTATCTGAAGACAGATCTGACAATGATGCAGCAACCAACGTAATTAATGCGATGCTGCGGTACCGTGTCATTCTTATTGCTAAAGCTTGAGATGGGTAACAATTTAGTTACAGATAGCATATAAAAACAGTGTATCTCAACATTTCTTGATGCCTCAAATAATAGCAAGGCAATAATCATATAAAAAGGGGCCAGCTGTAATTATGTAATGCATCAGCATGACATTTCCGATCAACATGGCACAGCTAGGAGAGCAGCAGTGATGTGGCTCGGTAAATATGGATGCATCCTTGTTTCAGCTCACATAATAGGAACAAGGAAAAAAAATTATACTAGCCATAAATTCCCCCAAGAGTGATTATGAAAGAAGATGAAATCATGCATGAAGAATAGACTGAAAGGCTGGTGTGACAGTCTCTACTGCCTCTCTCATTGACTCTTACCTAGTTTTGCATTCAAAGACAGCTACTACTTTGCCCTCAAATTAATAGCAAATGATGAAATTACCTTTACAGCTTGAAGGACAAATTTACCTTTGATCATGTCAAAAAACAAACAAACAAACAACAACAGCAAAACCAAAACAAAACAAAACTGAAAAACCACAACAACAACAACAAAAAACAAACTACTGCAAACAGGAAATTGTTTCTTCTTCTCAGTAGTTAAAGGTAGAAGATGGGTATGTCAGTCCTGCACGTATTTTTTACAGAATTACAGAGAAGTTGACAGAATCACAGAATGGTAGGGATTGGAAAGGACCTCTAAAGACTATCTAGTCCAACCCCTCCTGCTAGAGCAGTATCACCCAAAGTATTTCACATAGGAATATGTGCAGGTGGGTTTTGAACGTGTCCAGAGACAGAGTGTGACTACAGAAACACTCTCTGGGCAGCCTGTTCCAGTGCTCTGCTGTCCTCACAAAGAAGAATTTGAGGTTCACAAACACCATCCCTCTTCTTTTAGGATGCCATCAAAGCCCAGTGCCCTGCTGAAGCAGGTTCAACTGCAGCAAGCTGCTCAGTGCTGTGTTCAGGATTTTGAATACCTCCAGAGAGGGAGACTCCACAACCTCTCTACGCAACCTGTGCCAGTGTTCAGCCACCCTCACAGTAAAACATGTTTTCTTATGTTTTAGTGGCTTTTCCTCTATTCCAAATTGTTGTCACTTTTCTTTTGCCTTTCTCTGGGCACCGCTGAGAAGAGCTTGGCTCTGCTTTCTTTACTCCCTCATATCAGATGTTATATACACATTGATAATGCCTCCTTGTGAGTCTTCTCTTCACCAGGCTGAACAGTCTCACTTTTGCAACCTCCAACTTGCATGTTAGGCACTCAGCCCCATCATTCAGATCATTAATGATGTGAAACAGTTAATTGCTTCCCCCTTATTGACCACTGGAATACAGCATTAGTGATCAGATTCCAGCTGGACTTTGTCATCACAACCTCCTGGTGCATAAACAGACATGCAAAATGCTGACCCATATGAGCAATCTGAACTATTCATATGAGAACATCATTCCTGGATACAAACAACTTGCTAAAACTAATTGGAACAACAATTAAAAAAAAAAATTGCTATTTCCTTCAGCTTCACAACCACAGGAAAAAAATAGACCTATTGCAGAACTAATTTTTAAGGTAGTTATTAACAAAGCTAAATTTAACTACATTTATCTATGCAATTAATTCAACTGGGTCCAGAGAAGGATTTCTGATTTCAAATTAAGAAAGCATTAACTGATAACTTTAAGTTAATAATACCTCACATAAAGTCCTGCACATGTAACTGAACAACACTTACTCTACCGAGCCAAACACTAACATGTATGTTATACTTAATACATCACAGTTCATTAGTGACCCAGACATGCCATGTGAGTCTTTTCATCTCCTGATCCATTTTGGTTCTTTGATTTTTTTTCCCATTTATAATAAATAATCTACATTTCAAGATGAAAATAATTAAAGTAGAAAGTTGGAAGGCTTTTAATTTAAAGAAAAAGTTTTAAATCTCTCTCAATTTCAAGTGACAATAATTTATGGAGGAATTCAAACAGAGTTACAGTAATACACCTCATAACAGTGCAAAGAATGAACTCTGCCTTGGTATGACACTACTGATTAATCAAAGTTATGATTAGTGTTTCCAGAAGACATGAAACTGAATTTGCAGACCCAGACTTCCCTCCACATTTTCTCCAGAAGAGTCTTGGCATATTTTTTATACCATAAGCTCTTAGTCATCTCTAAGTAGGGACTTTGCTATTGTTATTGGTCAAAACCCTTCATATGTTCCCTTAAAACCTATCATTTAATGACAATTTGGCTCTCAATTTTTGAAAATTATGTATTCCATTTCCAAATTTGGACACTAAAAGCCTTCACTCCTGTCCTTTTGTACAGTCACACTCACAGGGAACTGGCAATTGTAGACTTATACTGGTCCTATTCCAGCTTCTTTTAAGTGGGATAAGAACTGTTGACAAGTAACCTAAATAATCAAAATAATTAGACACAATAATTATTATTAATTTACTTTAATTAGCAACCAATTTAATTTAAATATAGTCTAAGTAGAAGGCTTTGGTTCAAGCGAGCTATAAAGAAAGAAGCAAGAATACCTTTGTACCCTATTACCAACACCATCAGAACACAGCCCAGAGTGACAAATGTGCCATTTACAAACCAAACTGACTAAGAACACATAAAAAGATGTTGTAAATTTCTGATGATTTGTTCCACTTCTTTGGCAAACACTTGCTATATTCCCATGAATGCCAAACAAGTTGAATATTTTTTCTTTTAAGTGCTAAAGAGAAATTGCACTTAATTGCAGAATTCTAATTGGTGCCTCCATAATGACAACCCAAACATCTGCTACCTTGTTTTAGATTTATTAAGTCAAGGTTTTACTGCCTGCTGATATGAGACTGACTTCATAAGTGCTACAGACCGGGAAAACGGAGACAGGAGACAAACTGCACAATGCTGAGCTGGTCAGGTAGTGAAAATTTCAAGACAATAGTATGCAGGTTAAAATGTGTATTTCCAGATTAGATCCAGGGTTTTGACAATGTCAAGGCATTAGTACATCTGTCTGAGGGCTGAAACCTCATCTTTTAGATAAGGAAAAACAGAGATACATTTTCTTCACTTGTAGCAGTGTGTCTGGCTAGGATCTTTGAACCAGTCTAAGACTTGCTTTAGTCATGTATCAACAGATCTCTCTCCAACATTAACAGACTTTGTCTCCTCAAGGTTGCCTATGAAAACATTCAATATTTCTGAACATACCATCAAAATTCCATGAAATACATAATCTTCCTCACTTGGGATTAAAGAGTTAATACTCTTAATCAAAACTGACCACAGCTTTTTAGAAGACCTCCACTAATAGTCTGATATGCATCTCATGTGTGTTTTCTGCTCACCACCATAGCTGAATTTCAATCACCAAGTTGTGAAACATCGATTCCATGTTTACCTACCAACTCTAATCTGATCCTGCACTACCTTCTCTATGCTTTTTACTTACTAAAAATGGAAGTCTTGTAGTGCCCTGGAGACATTAAATCATCATTTTAGCCTAAAAAATTAAAAGAACCCCCAAACAACAATAACAGAAAACTAAGAACTCCCAGCCCCACCAGTACCTCTGTGCATTGCGAGAATGACCATACTGTAGAAGAAAGCAATCATCACGATCGATGCATAGCCTTTACCTGTGCACATCAAAAACCTGAATTTCACAAAAGCCACAGTGTTGACACATAGCTGGTCTGTGCACAGTTTCCATTTGTACAAAATTTAGCAATACCTTGGACTTTCTACTGAACATATCTTAGGCAGGAACTCTAAATTTCTAGAAAGACCAAATCGAAGCAAAAATTAGTCTTAATACTCTTATTCTGGTTGCATCACAACTACTAATGATCTTTGTGGAGCTAAATTTAGTAGATGCAAAGCAAATCTAGCCACGTGAAATGCAAAAGGAAGGTTTTTCACTTAAGATACTGATTATAGACCATCATAATTATAGATCTTTTCTGTTAATAGTGCTCTTTTCCAGAGTAAGGAAAAGGGTTCTTCATGTATCCATTTCTAAATGAATCTAAAAACACCACAGGCAGTTATTTTCACTTGTCATACAAAATGTATTCCTCTTTAAATTCAGCTATCACATACCAGCTGAAATGATTTTTAAATTGGTTTGGGTGAGTGAGGTGGTGTTTTTTTGAGAGGCAAATGCATTAGCTCAAGTGTACATAATATGCTATAGTAATGCTTAACTAATATTTTCTCAGAGGTATTTTGTGACATGATTGGTTAGGTAATGTTTGAGATGCATTATAAATTCAGTCCTCTGGCCAGTCCCTCTCCTTGTCAGGATACTAAGAATGTTGCCTTTGCTGGGCAGAATAGCAGGCTGGGAGACTGAAGCCAATTCTAACTGATTATTCATTCAGGAGGAAAGAGGACAGCAGTGATGGAGAGGTTGAACATCCTGGCCTCCTTTAGAGGAAAATGCTCCCAGAAATGCTTGTCTCTCGGCTCTTCCAAATATATAGCCTCTAGCAAACCAGCACTCAGCACTGTTAACCCTTCTACTTTGGAGTGAAGTGTAAGCTAACTTCATTCTACGTTCACTTGAAAAAGTAGAAAGCACAGAAAGATAATATGGCATAAGAAATACGCAACAGAACTTTTAAGATGCTCAACGTTTTCATTGAGTATTGTGAGCAATGAGCTACATCTACTGCCCAGTACTCATCATTTCAGATGGATGTCCCAGGGTCTCCATAGACTTGCCAGTAGCCACCCATACTCTTTTTGCTGTGTGTGTTTGCACTTCCAATCATGGGACAGGTTTGTAGCAGTACTTATAAAAGTTGTCCCAAATGTTTTAAACATTCTTTCTAGCAGCTTTTTTTTTGCATGCAAAGTGTCTGCTAAACCAGGTCTGACATTGCTTCAGAGATGCTGAGGAACAGTATGATTAAAATGTTTCTTCTGATTGACTCCATCTGGGAAAAGGATTTTATGTAACAGACACCTTCTGTCTTCTGTCCATCAAAGTCATATGCCCCTGAGAAACCAGATTCACCAAAGTCATGTGGCTTTTGGAAGTCAACGTCCCTTGCAGTTTGCTTAGAATCTGTGGTTACAACTTTTCAGAACCTCATTCATGCTGGAGATTTTTCTGGCTTATCTGGCACCACCTCCAAAAGCAGAAAAGCCATCATTTTGGGACACCTTCCCACGCTGACTTGTAAATAACACAGAAATGGGATTGACTGCAGTCAAGAGAAGCCAAGAGATTCACATATAAGGAAAAGTGGGAAGCTGGAAAGAAAAAGTAGTAGTGGGGGCTACTTTCAGAAAAAAAAGCAGGAACTAGAATATGAAGCATAGTTTTTTACTTATTTTATATTTATTATAAAATTTCTAGGACTAGCTGTGACTCAGGAGAAAAGAAAATACAGTATTTTGCTTGTGATAACAGAAAATAAATCTTCCTAATTGCAATTTCATTCACAAAGAATAGCAATGCCAACTCAATTTAAAGTCTTCTTCAAGTCTGGAAAGTAAGTCCTGCAAATTTATTGCTCTGAAATTAGGAAGATGTTTTCTGTCATTTAATTTATTGCTGATCTGTTGTATTTCAGGCATTGTACCAGTTGAGGGGTTTGTAGCTTCACTGGAGTTTTCCTTCCCCACAAAGGAAAAAACCACTCTGAAGTCTGAGACCAAGAAGAAAACTTACCAAAAGCTATATAATATACATTATACATTTATGTAATATATATCTGAAAGAGACAATTCATCCATGACATTGTTTTCTAATAAGCTGGTTTGTGTATCTTTGTTTGATTACAAAACCACTACCATTTTCTATAAAATCGATATAAAATTATTATCTTCCTGCTCCTGATGACAGAGAACACAAAGAAAACCTACATTAAGACAGATGTGCCTGAAGTAAGTGGTTTACACCCACTCGTAGAAAAACAAAAGCTCCTCTCAGGAAAACATGCTCCCTGCAAAGTGTTAGCACTAAATTCCAACCAGCATTTCAATCAGCTCCAAAGTGTGATGGCTTTGTCTCAGTAGGGTACCACGGGCATGAAAAGAAGTCTGTATTTAAAATCATTCATTGTGCCAATACATTTTATTCAAAAGGTCCTAAAATTGATCAGACAACAATACACAATATTTATACATCTAGATGAGAACACTTTGGAACACCTTGCAGGAAATGTTGACTTTTAAAGCCTGCATTCATCAACAGGGGTATCTGGCAATAGCTGGCAGTTATCCCTGCAAGTGAATCATCTGCCTGTACAAGATGAGTGGAAAACAAGAACACGAATGTAAGCTAAATAATATAAACCAAAACACTATGCAAGGTAATAGGAAATACATTTGTGGCATTATAGAAAGTTAAAAATCTATTTTCAAACAAGCAAGCAGGTTAAAAAAGAAGCTACTGTGGTAAATTATATTATAGCAACAGAAAGCTTCCAAGTGACTGTCAGCCCTGTTTATAATCTTGCAGTAATTTATTCCAACTGGAATAATTGGAATCTGCAATTACCAAACAGCGAAGGCGAAGGCGGCCAATATGAAGGAGGTTTTTACCACCTTGTGTTCTGTCAAATGAAGAAAGAAAATAAAGAAATACAATTTACATTAACCATAAACTTTTAGCTATATGGGGATAGTTTGTCGTGCTACATTCTATGTGTGGCTGTGTTCTAAAGTAGCTCCAGTCTTCAGCATCACAAATCTGGTACTGTTCACTGCTATTTGAGACATTGGACAGAGTTAAAATCCTTATTCATTATTCCAGTATTTGAAGGGCAGATGGAGAGAAACTTTTTACAAAGGCATGGAGTGACAGGATGAGTGGTAACAGCTTCAAACTGGAAGAAGCTGGATTTAGATTAGACACGAGGAAGAAATTCTTCCCTATGAGGGTGGTGAGGCACTGGAACAGGTTGCTTGGAGCTCCAAGCCTGAAAGTGTGGAAAACCAGGTTGGATGGGGCCTTCAGCAAGCTGGTCTAGTAGGAGGTGTCTGTGCCCATGGCAGGAGGATTGGAGCTACATGATTTTTAAGGTCCCTTTCCAACCCAAGTCATTCCATGACTCTGCAGTGCAGGATTATCTTGTTTATCCATACTCTCTTTCTATGCTCATTTGTTGCTGAAGCAGGATGGTTACCCCCTTCTTTGACAGAAAAGGAGACTGAGAACTGAGGAAAGAGCTGTCAGGAGCTGCAGTCCTACTGTTCATCCACAATTACAGTTTACTGTGTAAGGAGAACTTCAGAGAAAGAACTGAGCACATTTACCTGTAACATCTCTGCCAGACGTGGGGAATGCTGCCTTGCCTCTGACCATCCAACCACTACTGAAATCACACAACCTTCCAGAGAGCCTAACAATGTCAACAGCAGATTTACAGGATGGCCCTGCTCCCATCTCTGCTCCTTAATCCCTCTTTGCTTGGTTCAATCCATCCCACAGCCAACTGCTGAGCAGCTTACTGACCAGCTGATTCCATTCTAGCCCTCACAACTCTCAGAAAAGAAGATTTTATTTTTAAAAAGTACTTTTTTTTTCCTAATAAAAGCCCCTGCACTCCAGCAGCAGCAAGCACATGACCGGGATAACATGTCTGAGTCTTTACACATTCAAGAAGTCTTTTCTAAACACTATTATTTCAATTATTAACTCAGCAGCTAATTTAGTGAGAAAAGCTATATTTGTATCTCTTACATAAAACTTCAGTGGCAAGTGATGTGTGAAGATCATTGGTCTCTGCTAATTACCACTCCTAGAAGCAGAGACAATTAACTGTGTGATCTATTATCTCTAATTATTATTATTTACACAGTAAACAATATGCACACTATAGGTTATTTTTTTTTCCTGCCTCAAATATTCTGAGAAAATGCTTACCAAGGACTTTATAAAAAAGTTTTAAAGTAAATATTGTTGGATGAGGTTTTTTGTTTTGGTTTGGGTTTTTTTTGGTGATGATTGTCTTGCTTGTATGTAGAAAGGTACTTTGGCCTGCATTGCCTGGACCCATCTGTGATGTATATCTACAACATATAGCTGTATAATACAAAAAGTGAGATGAAGATATAAATTTTGCCTATGAAGAAAAAGCTCTTTGAGAAACCAGTTCAATCAAATTTTAATCAAACCAAGTAATTTTTTTTTTAATTATAAATGTCTCAGATGGACTGTTTAGATGAAGACTCAGAAATGCTCCAGCCAATATTTTAACACCATCATCTCGTTAAAATATTGCTCCAGCCAATATTTTAACACCATTTCAAAGCCAAAAGCATATACAATTTTCAACCAGTTTCCACTACAAAACTGACGTGCAGCCAGTAACAGACTTACACTACTGTCCTTGAGATGCTTGACTCATAAGACAGCCTTGTGGCCTAAACCCACCTTTCTTCCTTATGTTCCAGTTTCAACTTTTTCCCCCTCAACAGGCCCTTTCTGCAACATTCTTTTCTCTGGGGCTCTCATTCTTTCTTCCACTGTCCTTCCCCAAAGCTGACCTGCTTTCTTGTCAGCAGGCCAACCTTAACTGACACCTCGACTGTCTGTGATAAATGATCTTTTCCACAGAAGTCAGCTTCTGGAGCTGCCAGTTATATTTGTGGCTTAATGTTAATGTAAGGGATCTACAGAAGGAATAAGCCAGAATTTAGGCCAGGCCATTTATTTGGGGTGTCATTTAATGTTATCATAAATTAAAGCTTTCCTCAATCTATAGTTATTCTTTTCTTTTTCTTCACCATTTCTGTCCTGATTTTTTTGTTGGGATTTGTTAAAGTATCTATTTTAACTCAGAACATTTTTGTGAGCAATGGGTGAACTTCTCTATAGTTAAGAAGAGATTATGTGAACCTTCAGGTATGGTAAAAACAACTGGTTATTTTACCTGTATTTTAAGACAAGATACAAAGAGCTTGAGATTACCTTTTCAGAAACGTGTACCTGAGAGTAAAAATAGCTTTCCAATTTAAAATATCAAGATAACTAAAAGTGTAGTCTGGAGCCTATAAGCTACTTTCCCATGGTACTCATTTGAATAAAGAAGAGAATTCTAGTGACACCCAACAGCAGTTTCACTTAGCATGACTGCCCTTGGGAGAGAGCTACAAGAAAGCATAGGCTCTTCTGCTGTTGCCTCAAGAAGTATCAATTCTGATGATTTTCTGTTGATAGGTATGGCATAATCTGATCTCTTGGGGTATGAGCTTTGTTTAAAACTGAAATAAACAATCTTTCCTAAACAGTTAGGGACTGCTGCCATTATGGCATGAAAACAAAACTTCATATAAACACACAGATACAACAGTATACCTACAGAGAGAGATAAAAGGTCTATGCTCTATCAGAAAAGAACCAAGACAGCTGCAAGCAACTAATGTTAAAAAGATAACACATTGCCATCCTGTTCCATCACTGATAGCTTTCTAAATTTATGTGAGGAAATGTATGGAAAAATCCATAAATCAACCTGATGCTTCTCAATGGGAAAATTCCAAATATCCCAAAAAACAAAAAGATGTTTTTGAGAACTTGAAAGAACAACAGCATAGTCCTACTGTAGTCAAAGTGACAAACTAATGAAAGAAAAGGAAATGACAGGCAATTTCTGCTGGCTAAGTAAGTATATGTGTGCATATATATCGTATTCTTGAGACATTTTTTCATCCAGTTAAATAAATTAATGATAAGCTACCTTAAGTATTTGATAAATTAAATCCAGCCTTTAAGTTTGATTTTAAAAGAAAAATTAAAAAAAAAAAATCAAATCTGTAAGAGAGTAGTTTGTACTTTGCATACCTTTTTATAGACATTTCTGACAGGAACATTGTGTCTCTCAACAATCCAGAGAGTTGGGATTCTGGATGCAAATATATTCCTCACAAATTAAAAACGCTCATCTGGCTACTACATCCATGTTCTCAATGTCCACAGAATAGATTTTTCATCTGTTCCTGCAAAGCAGGTGTTCTGCTAAAATCTTATTTTCCATTACTTTCACCATTTCACTTATGCAGAATGTAATTTCTTCTTACGCTTTTCATATACTATGGGTTTTCTACGTGTTCTGTCAGACTCCCTTCACCTCTTTCCCCCAAGAAAGTATCAGGTACATTCATCCCTGTAGTCACTGCATCAGACAGCCAAAAGAGCAATTTATTTTTAACAGTAAAATTCTGTGCCAAAATCTCTCAAACTGCCTTCAGCATAAAAGTTAGAAATTTTGTGCCGCTTGTATTAATAATATCATTCATTATATATTGAGGAAAAAAGTAATTTCACAAAGCAAGAAGGTAAATTAACACCTTCCTTCCTCTTCTGGTAAATCCTCCTGGCTGTGTCCGTGTTGCAGTTCCATCCCACCACATAACCCTGCAGCCAGCCTGCATCCTCAGCAGCATTCTCCCAGGGAAGGTAACCATTCCTCTCTCCCAGGAAAAGATTCCTCTGAGTGATTCCCTTGTGGGGAATCCTTGGTCCTCCCTGCTGGGGTTGTTTGATGCCCTCCTTGAGGCATGTAAAGATAGGTGTGTCTGAGCATATGTTGAAGACCTTCACCTAGCACTGTGGAAGGAATGTGGTTGGAGTTTTTGTGCTGACAGCACCCTTGGTAACATCACTATTTTCTTCGACAGATGTTTTAGTGTCATAGGCAGGTGTTCTTCTGCATTATGATACACAGGAAACAGTGATTTCTCTGCTCTGACGGCAAGAAAAATGTCTGCCTTTTGGTTTGGTTTGGTTGTTTTCGTCTTTCATCCCTTTGGACTTTCTCTGATAGGGGCCCTTTTGTCCCAGAAGTTTTACAAGGTCACACTCATCACTTGGCTAACATTTACTAACACAGTAAATGTATGTTCAGTTCAGTTTCTAAGCTGGCAGAAGCTGTGGAAAGGAGTGAATATTTTATACCTTTCCATGAGATCTCTGTGTGTTTTCCTGTGAGATCCTCAGTTAAGGGATGCTGCTACCTTATGCTGCACACTGCAAATGCAGTAAATTATATCCTCCAGAATATCAGAACAGTCCTTCCTATGCCGATACAGATATTCACCTAAGGGGGGCATAAGTGGCTTTTTTACTCCTTAGGCACCTATCAAGCATCAAATGAAGTGCCTGTCATATACCCTACCGGTAAGAGGTTCAGCTGGGCCTTTTCTACTGGTGCTGGAAATTGCTCTACTAAATGCTAACTGTGCTCTTTCCTTATTAAGAACACATTATACTCATCCAGCAAGCCTGTCATTGGTGCCCTCTGACAGTTTGCAGGAAATTAGAAGAAATATTTTTCTAATTAAAACTGAATTTATGCAAGGAAGAGTTCAACAGCAGAGTCTAAATCACTAGTTTTGGTATTTGGAGTCTCTGTTTCATTACTGCTCCATGATATTCAAGATCAATATACTTCTGCTGCAAGCCCAATCAAAGTACTCCCAAAATGCAAATTTGGTTTTCAGAGTGAGAGATGCTTTAGAGTCCTCACCACAGCTCGTGTGCAAAAATGTATGGAGTCTGATTTTTATTTCACAGAACCACAGGATGCATCAAGTTGGAATGGACCCTTGAAGGTCATCTTGTCTGACCCACATTTCTATGTGGGAAAGCTACCTAAAACGTGAACACTGGAAAAGAAAGGCTTTCCAGAGAACAGCTTCACATCAACAGCATAAAAGTAGCATTAAAGTTGCCCTGAAGCTAATGGAATGCAAAATCAGCTCACTCAGTAACTTAATCCTTGGAAAGCATTAAAAAGAACTATATTTAATGATGCTACTGTTCAGCTGAAATAATTTGTGTTTAATTTCTCAGGGAAATTAAAATCTTTTATCCCAAGCAGCAATATTATTTTCTTTTTATATTTTTATCAATGGTTCTGTTGCTCCTTAATCAAAAGACAACGCAAGAGGGAATATTTCTCATTCAGCAGAGCATCTTGACTAATTTTATGGTCCCATATGTGATCACTCTGAACAGAAGTTCATGCAAAGCTCAATTTCCAGCACGTGCAGAACCAGAGAACTAAAAATAGAGTATGTAAAATTCAATCTCAGTGACATAACACTTATGTGCCCATTGGGTTTGAGCTGATATTCACAATTTGATTAAATATGCTCTGAGAATGAGTGCAGAAGTGTGCATTCAGCAGCTGGAAAATTACTATGTGTGCTTCATCTTGGAAATGACTCCCTTACATATATTTTACCATATTTATTTACAATTTAAAATCAAAGAAGGCTAAGGAACAATATCTTGTAGCTTAAATTTAGCTGAAGTTTGCTACAATGAATAACATGAATTGCTCCAACATTTGGGCTGTTTTTTCTCATGGGCTTGATTTTATGATGTTAGTACCTGTAAAATCACTATTTGCTTTACAAGGATAAGTTCAGGTAGTAATCTATTACGCAGGCAGCACAAAGGTGACTTCTGGAGGATTTCATCCCTGTATTGATTTTACAGACAATTAGTCTCTGTGCAAAGCCAACAAGGTGAAATATTNACGCTCAAGCACCTCAATGTCCCTCTTAAATTGAGGGGCCCAGAACTGGACACAAGTTCAGTCAAGACACTAGTTATTAGGAACTCATAACTAATTTCAACCAGAAGCAATGAATTCAAAGCAGAGTTTAGAAATAAACAAACAAAAAACCACCACCAACAACAAAAAAAACGCAACCAAAAACCCACACAAACAAACAAACACGCAAGAAAAAATCCAAAACAACACTGAGACCGAGGTGACATTTCAGAGTTACTACTGACCAGAAACATTTCAGTCAAAGGAAACTATTACCACAAGGGAAAAGCAGATCATTAAGCTTAACCTTACAGATGTATCACTTTGGAATGTCTGATGCCTTCCTGTGCCTTACTCAAAAACCTAAATTCATTCTGAGATTCAGAGAGGGTGAACCAGTGTGGAAGGTGACCAGAAATACTGTTTCTGTGTTTGATCCCAAGCATTCAAAATGAACAGCAAAATCTAAATCAAAGGTAGCACAGCTGACATTAAGCCTTGCTCCACCAGTCCCACCTAACTTAATTACCAACCAGACTACCTTGTGGTTTCTTAGGAATGAGGAAAAATCTGCCAGAAAAGGTAATATTCTCTCAAAGCCCCCCAGAGTCAAACTCCTTAGTGCCAGCTAGGGCTGACACTGGTAACTAGCATTGCCACTGCAGCAGATACAAAACCACAAACTTACATAGCTATCTATTATCTCCATCCCAATTTATCTATTACCTTACTTGCAGTCTGTGTGAAGAGGAGGACTTTGATTCTACTTTTCTTTCTACAGAAGGAAGTACCGAACCTCACTTAGGCTGTAGGAAGATTGAAGTACCTAAGCTGTACATCACTCTCCCCAACAATCAAATGTTACACTGCTATGTGAAAGCACAATTTATTCAGAGTAAAATATTCCTGCTCATTTACAAATAAGCAGATTAGATTTCAAGAAGCCAATGCCATAAATACCCACACTGAGCTACTGACAGCATTTGCACTCAACCATCAGAGAATTAAAGGTCCATCTTTCATTTCAGCCTGGTTGGTTGTGATCCAGACAGATCACAGGAAAAGGGCAGAATAAGATCCAGTATTCAGTGGGGAACTGGTGCTGCCATAGCTTAAGTGAGTGCTCACAGCTGCCATAGCTGAATAAGCTCTGCTTTTCCAGAGGATCTGAACCCAAGTCAAAAGGGCCTAGCTCCAGCCTCAGCAGACTAGAGGTATTTGTCTCTACAGTGCCACAGAGGAGGTGTACACTGGCTGGTTTCAGCTGAGAGGTAGATGCCAACAGTATCTTTCTGAGCTGATGGAGGATTTATGTGCTTCCCTGTCCACTCCCAATGCAGGAAGCAGTTCAAGCTCCCTCAGGGACTGGTTCTCCCCACATTTCCCTTTCCAGAGAACTTTCAGTGAGAAGAGTGAGCGAACAACAACACAGGACTGAAGGCTGACTTCGAACACTTACCCTGGCTAAATGATCTTCAGAAGCACTCATTTCAAAACCAGCTTTGCTACAAACACAGTGTGTATCTGCATCAGGTTTCTTTAAACATTCTTCTTCCAAATGTTGACTGTTACTGATATCCAGATATTTGCATAGCAAGAATTAAAGGAAATACACGCTCCAGCACTCAATAGTATAAAGGAAATACACGCTCCAGCACTCAATAGTATTTCACCAACTGCTTTCTGTGACTGTATTTAGAAGATTACTTTAAAAACAAACATGAAGTGCATGAAAACTGCCTTGCTCAGCTCAGCAGAGCTACGAAAAGGACAATGCATAAACACATAAATGAAAATAAATGTATTTGTTCTCCAATATTATGATTAAGCTTGACCTTTCAAAGAACAAATCTATTGGAATTGCACAAGTTTTGAGCCACTTAATTAGATCTGTACAGAAGAATCTTATGCCACAGGCAAACAGGCCATTTCCATTTTGCCTTGCTTTACAGATTGAATAAAATACTCTGGATGTAATTCACTTGGAATTGAAATGAATAATGATCATCTAACCAATAATTTAGCCAATCCAATTTGTCCTATTTGAGAATTAATCGAGAATAAATTGAAAGACACACAAAAATAATTGTACACATATGAAGTCTCAGTGAAAACTAGCTGTGTTAGCAAATCTACCTACACCAAAACCGGGCCAGCCCATCTAACAAGCAGCAGGAGTTTATTACATGTAGCATTGTCGTGTACTTGTCAGCACACCCCATCCTTAAAACAAAACCATCAAATAAGGAGTTTTTGCAGCACCTGCTCTCATTCTGAGGCCCTGAGCAGTATTCCATGTTTCACAATCAACAAGAGAATGTTAAGGAATTAGCCTTGCTTCACAAAACTGTGTTTCATTTCACTGACAGAAAAAGCCTGCTTACCAGAATTTTTGTAGTATAAGCACTGTTGATAGCAATTGCATTAACCAGCAATTCCAGGGTTTTGGCAGGTACAGAATCTGGGTCAGGGATCTCTTTGTAGTGGACGTCACCAACATAGGCTTGGACGACTGTCATCCGGTTGGTTGTTAGTGTCCCTGTTTTGTCGGAGCAGATGGCTGTAGCGTTACCCATAGTTTCACAAGCATCTAAGTGGCGAACCAGATTGTTATCCTTCATCATTTTCTGAGAAAAAGAAAAAGAAAAAAGCCTTCGAGATTTGCTTTGACAGATTTTTAACAGCAGTTATAAAAAGCTAAAAAGCATTTATTTAGCCCTGTTCATGAGAACATAATGTTCACTACACCAGAACTTTGATCAGGGCCAAAAACCCCAGCCTGAGATACAGACAGCCAAGCAGTGACTATCCCTTCAAATAAATCTGCCTTTGGTAAACCAACACAGTTCCATTGTCTGGGTTTGGGTTTGTTTTGGGTTGGTTTTTTTTTGCAGTATACATACATTTTAAGGAACAGCTACAGCAGCAAATATTAACTAAAGAAACTGAAGGTAACAGGACCTTATAAAGACACTGGGCAAAGGACAAGAAGAGGGGAAAGACAGACAAGAAGGGAGGAAAGGAATCTTTACAAAATCTTCATGTATTGTTTAAGTAAAGCTCATGTGACTAAATTGCTAAAAGGATATGGGAAACCTCTACAAAGATAATGGAATAATCTGGAAGTCCAAGACATTAGTCCTCTTTAATTTCCTAATATTCTGTTTCCATTATATTTCCTAATATTCCATTTCCTAATATTTCCATTTACAATGGCTACAACTAACTGCAACTGCACCTAGGAATTTCTTAAGTACACAGAAGCCTCAATGAAACTAATTGATTTGAAATCTGTCCCTGAAGACTTCAAATTCTTGTCAAAACTTTGTACTACTGCACAAGAAAACATGAAGACAAAATTATTCTTTACCAAAAGCCTCAACTACTTGCAGTAAACTCTGCTCAATCAGTTCCTGGTAACCTTGTAAACAAAGTAGGCATTTATATGCTGCTTGACATTCTGCGCTGTGTAGTTTTAAAGCTGTGTATTGGGCACATATCTGTTTGCATTTCTTTGTCCGAAATACCTTCAGGATAAAGCAAGTGCTCACTGTAATTGCACTCCCATTAATATTCTGAGCACATTCATTTACAGGCCAGTTTTCATCATGCCTGATAAAACCTGAAGACTGACTCACTCATAAACTCAAACCAAACAGCATTTTTTCCCCATAATTATTTTCAGCGTTTCTTACCTTTACAGAATAAGCCAGAGAAATAGTGACAGCAAGTGGAAGTCCTTCAGGAACAGCAACCACAAGTACAGTAACACCAATAATGAAGAATTTAACAAAATACTGAACATAGACAGGAGTGCACTCAGGCAACCATGGTTTCTTGTTGACCACAAATGTGTCAATGGCAAAATATAGTACCAAAATGATTACAGTGATGGCAGACATCACCAAACCTGAAAAGAGAAACAATCAGTTACTACAAAACAAAACACAATTAAAAACTTGTGCAATTAGAAATCCACATTTGAATTTGAGACAAAACTCTCTTCTTATTCTATATGACATTTTTCACCAGTACCAATAATGATGATAAAATGTAGAAAGAACATTACTATACTACATAGACAACAGCCTTACACTGGATTCTACAGAACAGCTGAATCATCCTGCATTAATTTTTAAGCACCATTTTAGTGCTGCATTTAAAACTTCTCAATGCAGTTTAACAGGAGTTCCGCTGTTGCTTAAGCCAAGTGTTTTCAATTTAATACATTACTTTGCTGGTACAACATTTATCTGTCCTTTTAACCTCCACTTTTTACAAATTACTAGTCTATCCATATTCAAACACTCATCTTTCTTTTAAATAAGCTTATCTTAAGAGGCTTGAGAAAAGGAGTCTCCTGTAGTTTATGTTGCTGTAGAAATTCTTCTAGAAAAGCTCTGTCTGGTCAAATAGATTGAGGCTGAACATAATACTGCAGAATCCTCTACAGAATAGTTTTTAACTGGTTTTCCTCCAAACATGATAAATACTAGCCAAGGTCTCCCTTTTCAAAGGGATATATGCACAGTGCCTAGTTTGATGAGGAGAGGCTCCAAAGAGGTACAATACTGACACTACAGCATATGAGACATTAAAAAATATTTCACAGAATTCAGAAAAGATCCTAGGGACTTCACGTGCTCTTCCAAAGACACAGACTCTGCGAAGGTAGCACTCCTCCTCCACAACTTTGCTCCTGGATTTGAGTACAGAAATCAAATCTCCATTAGGACTCCTATTTTTGCCTTGCCATGATTATTGCTCTTTGGCAGGTCTCTATGAGCAGCTAAGTCTGCATTTCAGAACGAGTTCATTTCTCTCTGATGAGATCATACAGAAGAAGGAGAATGCTGCAAATTTCACGTCCTGACTGAACTTACAAAAAATACTGGTAAGCTGAAGGATGTTAAGGTTGACAGGAAACAGATGAGTTGTGGAGATTGCTAAATGCCAGAGGATAAAGGAAAATCCATTACAATATTGTACGGGTAAATGCTCATGACATTGCAAGACATCCCCATAGACTGCCCAATGACAAAGAAAAACCAAATGAGGCAATGATTAATTAATTTAACTTGCCACATTCTGGTTAGAAATCCCTCTATAATTACTTTCTGAGTGATATTCACATGCCTGCCAAAATGCCAAAGAGGGTGATAATCAGAAGGCAATGCGGAAAGGTACTTAATCTAAGAAATTAATGATCAGGAGAAATGAAGTGGGTTTGTATCCACACATACTGTTGTACAACTACCAACAAAGCTGAGAAGCTTGAGGAATATGAAACTGGGCAAAGCATGAAATTGGACGTTAAAGAGATGACAACCATAGATTCTGAGTCATACACTGCTCAGGCAAGGAGACAGAAGTGGCATCATGGGGTTAGGTGATCAACTAAGTGTAAAGAACATAAAAACGAATGAGAAGGAGCAGCAGGGGCAAAAATCAAATGGTAAAGAGGGATAAAGAATGTCAGGAATCTCTTGTAGGGCATCAGCCAAGGATCTGGATAGAGATGAAGATCTCTTTAATATTGGAAAAATGAACCTCATGAAGACTATGTCATTACAAAAGATTTTCACTCTCTACCTACATGGAGGAGTGCTACTTATAACAGTAGGGACCAGATGGTACTGGGTACAAGAGTCAACAGATGTGTTATATTTGGGTAGAACACAGGAAGATGGGGAACATAGCTATTAAGAGAGAACAGAATGATTTCAGAATCTGAGAGGGGGAAATACTGTGAGATTGGTATTTTGAGATGATATTAGGGATTCCAAAACTGTGTACTCAGAAGTTTTAAGGGGAGAGGAAATTAAATATGCAATTACTGCACTTGGGAATATTGACTATGAGAAAAGCTACATTTCAATTTGATTCAAATATTCATTATAATCCAAGTTGCCCAAAGCTTCCAGTTTCTTGACAGTGAAGGCTAAGCTTCAGAATAATAAAATAACTTCAATAACACATAATACCCTTAGAACAGTGTTATAATGACCTGTTTCTAAATACTGCAGTACAAAAGACCAATCTTTTTCAAGAGTAAATTGTTTTCAAACCTTTTGTTGCTAGTATAACACACTGCTACTCAGTCAGTTATCCTGCCATACCTGCTTTGCCTATCTGGACTGCCAGCTTGGTCAGCTTCCCCTGAAGAACAGATTTTTCTTTCTTGTGCATGTTGGATTTCTTCTTGTCTTTGTCATCTCCCTCTCCCCCTTCTGCACTCTTCAGTGGCTGCATCTCCATGGCAGCAGCCCCATCCTGCTGCTTGGCTAATAACGCAGAACAAAATTGTTACTCCAAAACTATTCATTCTTTTTATCTTAGTGTTGTTACTTACAGAATTCAACCAGCAGCACCCCTTGGGAGGGGCTGTTTGCAACGGTGAGGAGTGGAACTAGGCACTCCCCTGGCAGACATATGCCCCTGTGAGCCCCAGTGGGGTTCTGCTGGGGCACAAATGTACATATACCCCTGTGCACCCCATACATCTGGGGATAAGTACTGTGCCCTTTGGCAAGTACCATGAAACTCATGGAATTTTATTTAATTTTATAGCATAGCCTGTGTTATACACATATATATCACTTCATGTCTTGCAAATTACTTGGCAAGCAACAGTAGATGAGTACTGCAGGATTGCCTAGAATAGCAGCTCTCAAATGCTTGGGCAAACAGTCTGAATTTCTCTCAGTTTTGGTTCCTCTCACAGATTACAACACGCTCTTGTTTTTAATGAAAACATTTTAGAGGTAATGTGATTGTACAGATGATTGATTCACTACTCCTCTTAACTGCAAGGACATCTCAGTGACCAGTGGACTACACTTTGAAAACCACTATTCTAGATAATACCAGACTGTAAAAGTTTCCTCAGCATTCAGTGTTGAAGTAACTTCACCATCTGGTCTGATGGTGAGAGCACAATCATTCTCCCATGAAAAGCACACATAATTCAAAGGCTAAACCCATCCTTTCTTGAAAGAATGCTAATGCAAATATAAGGAAACTTTCTTTTATCATCAAAGAGAAAGCCATGTTTCTAAAAGCAGTGACATTCCAGTTTATATATGTGTATGTGTCTGTTTTGTCTTGAACACAGACATAAGTAAATTAAATAGAATGAGATGAAACAGCCTTGCTCTGACATTCGTGAACAGATTGTACAAAACCATGCTTATTTTGGTTTGTACCATTAACCACTGAGTTTATCTATTCAGTTTCTGATCCACCACCTTTGCAATCTTTAGTATTATCTGAGAAGAGAAAGTTATAGTTTAATTTGCTGATTTGGTATAACCCAAAGAAATTGTGATAGCTGTGTCTCATGGAAAAAAAAAAAATGGAACCATGACTTTGCTTCAGAGAACAGCAAAATATTTTTTATTTCCCTCCTGAGACTGAACATTAAATAAGAAACTTCTAAGATTAGATTCTTAACCTTCCTGTTATTTATCCTTACAATACACTTTCACATTGCTAAGTAACTTTTTGGCTTCAAAGATTCCTTTTGTTATTGCTTTACATCTTCCCTGCAAAAAGGAATATATTTGTACAATGCCATTGAACACCAAAGATGACAAGACACATCAAAAATAGGTTTGGAAATTCACTCACAATACACAGCATACATAACTTGCACAACAAAAAAAGAATTCAAACCACCTCTGTGACATGAAAGTTCATCACATCTATTAATGGCTTGTTAGAAATACTGCCCTTCTCCTGTCCTAAATATCTGATACATCACAATTCTGTAAGTTATGACCTCTTTGGTATTTTGGCTGTTTGTTGGCTTGTTGGGTCAAGTTGTTTGGAGATTTTTTAACATTCTCTTTGAATAACAGGGCCATTTTTACACACAGGTACAAATCACAAACTTCCATTTTAACTTTTAATGGAATTTAACTACATGCTAAAAATAACATCCACAACCTCCTTAATATGAAAGAAGATTACCTTTGTTCTGGCTGTTCTCCATATTCCCATCCTGCATTTTGCCTATATGATGAAAAATTTCAACAGACAACAGACAGTAAACAATCTTCACCCAGGACAGAACATGAAAATGGGAATTTAAATAAAAAGAGTAGACAGAAGTAATGAGCATGTTACAGATACTTATTTATGATCAGAAGCCATTGGTATCAAACATTTAACTTGAAGCATGGGCAATTTAGCTGGACACATCCAGGGAGCTGCAGTCAAGTCCTATGTTGTAACATGTAAAATGAGCAAACTGCATAGATTCAGAGGGTGAAACTAATACAAATAATCCAGTGGAAAGCAGAAATTGAGTAATATTCCTGAACTGAAATTAAAGAGTGCTGGGACTTAAAAAAACCCCACACTAGTATAGAGTACGACTTTGGTAACTGATTCTAGAATAAAATTCATTATTTTATCAAATGAAGACAAAGTATAAATAATAGTGTTCATTAAAATCTAAATCCAATAGGTTTCTAAAATTTCATCTTCCTCACTTGGTTGTATTGCTTAGCAAGTTACTCACTGTAAATAAAAGTGTCAGGTGATCATCCTATATTCTGGTTTATCCTAAAGAAAGATTTGTCACGTGCATCTGTGATTTCCAGTTTAGCTACATATAGTCTTTCCCTACCAACGTTCTTCTTGGCTTTTTAAAACTGAAAACACACCATTTCCAAGTGTGCATGAAATAAAAATAGCAAAAGACAAATTAGAGCACACAAAACTTGGCTATTCAGAAGAACCAGCAAACAACTTCAAATGTATTCCCAGTTTCCTGGTGGGATCCCTTATGCAACTCTCAGTCTGATATATGAATTATCTGATGGGAGTTTTCTACTACTACTACTACTACAGCTACTACTACTACTTGAGTTTTATAAATACTATATCCAGAATGGATGACATACTCTTTTTGTAACAGTTAAAAAACACCTTCTTCACAAGGTCTTTGACACATTCTAATAGGAAGTGTATCAATAGAGTTTAAAAAACCACATCATGCAAGTCCTGCTACTTCCTAGCTGCTGCAATAATACAGCTGGTACCGACATGTACAGTAAAGCAGCAGAAGTTATACATTCTTTTTCTCACTCCGTGCTGTGAATAAATTGTGGGAAAATAGAAAAGCTAAGATGCATTTCTTGCATGCTTGTAATTGAGAGGTCACTAAAAACTTTCCTCTAAAAAAGAGAGAAAATTACCAAATCAGGCATAAATTTCTCACCAGAACATTTCCCCAAGTACTTAACAGGCTCCAGGCACTGAGAATTCAGAGGCAGAGAATTACATCAAAGGAAAGGATGTCTCTCTATTTAAAATTATCTCAGCACTCTGATGCATTACTGAACTATGCTGGAGTAAACTGCTTAGCACTGACTGCTTGTCTATTTCGTACTCTAGTCCCATGCTGGCTATAATATGACCATTCTGTCTTCCAAGGACTGATGTTTTGCCACAAAACACGAATCTATGAACTTCAACAAAAACATGTTCCTTTTCATGGTGAAATTTCCATTAGAAGTTTTGCATACAGTGCACAGTTGGATTTCACACCTGCCTGATGGCTATTTTTCTTTAAATGGTTTTTCACAAAGTTAGTGGAAGACATAAACCATCTCTAGAGATTTTTATTTCTGGCTAGAGGACAAAGAACTGCAAAACATGAATGTAGAGCAGACAGTCTGCTCTGTGTCCTGCTCTATAGTTCCTTTGTCAGAACACAATTCAAAACCTTAAAACATTATAACTGAAGATTTTTCAAGTTAGAAGACCCCAAACCCATGTCTTTCATAACTGGCAAATTAAATACACTGCTTTTGCCACAAAAATCAATGTTTTCATCTTATGATAAAAACTTGTTGGTTAGTAGGGATATCATAAATGTTGTAATAAATGGCACTAACAATTCTTTTGTCCTGGCTACCTAAAAATACCAGTACAAAAACCAGACAATCATTAACAACAACATACACATTGGTATTTAGCAGAAATATTCTTCACCTTGGCAGCTACTGCACTTAAGTTATGGAGGGATGAGAGGGAGTCATCACAGGTAGTTATATTCCAATTATTTTGATAGAATAAGAAAAGAATACGTAATTTAGGTAAGGATAAGGAAAAAAATGCTGTAAATTATTTATTTCCTCTTCCAAATAATGCCAAATAATGCACATTTGGCTGTAAATTACAAACAAAGAAAGAAACAAAGATGATAGAATCACTACAGCTGAGAGATCCTTTCTCCTTTTAGTTAGTGCTAGGACCAGAAATGCTGTCTCATCTTTCTGACTGTTGCACATTGCTTAGAAATGTTAGAAGGATGAGTATTTATTCATATTTGGATGATTTTGAGCACATAATTATTCACAAATATAATGTCCTTTTATGTAAGTTTGAAAATATTTTCTTCTTTTCTTTTTGGACATTAGGATGTAAAAGGAACAGTGCCTGGGCCCTGAAATCTGGAGGAATCCATTCAAGTTTATTTTTTTTCACTCTTCTAAGCGAAGAAGAAAAAAACAGGTTTAGAAAAGTACATAGAGCCTCCCACTATGACTTGTGTTCTGCAGTTGCTTTGAAGGTTTTACATTTCTGTCCCAGCTTGGGGACTATAGGGTTAAAATTCTCCAGGGACTAGAAATTTGTTATTCAATCCCATAATTCTGCTATCTCTTTATAAACTCAGGTCGAGGCCAGCTCGCTCTCCTTTCCTCCCCCTCCAGCCCTGTGTCGGGAGTCCGTTGCTTTATCGGGACAAACATGTAAGGAGCAGGCCTGTTTTGGGGCCTCCAGAGGCTGTGTTTAGTCCTATGGATGGCAGAGGTGTTGAGGGGGGAGGATTGGAGCACTGGGGATTATAGATTTAGTTTTGGGTTGGTGGAAAATTCAAGAGGGTCACTATAGATTTTGGATCTGCTTTGCAATTCCTTTCTGCATCTCTCTTTCCAAATATAATTCTGTTTTCTCTCCAATTCACTTGAGAGCTTCATTCTGTTGGCTCTTTAAAAACCATGACAATTTTAATCTAAAATATTTTGCATATTGTCTTTGCCTTACTAAAATGTCTTTTGGAAGGTACCCATGGCACCATCACTGCCTAATTTCTTACCCCAAAAGCCAGTTACTCCTCCAAATAAGCTTTCCAAGAAAAACCTCCCCTGTACTTCCCCCAGCCCTTCATGAAGAGTCAACGAGACAGAATAACAAAGCCCTATCAC
The DNA here is from genome assembly GCA_013399055.1 of Ramphastos sulfuratus. Lineage (NCBI taxonomy): Eukaryota > Metazoa > Chordata > Aves > Piciformes > Ramphastidae > Ramphastos > Ramphastos sulfuratus. Next base: position 254,643 of record WBNM01016061.1, on the reverse strand, counting down.
TGGCACTGGATATTATTTGTACATTGAAGGAAATGCTTGGAAGCAACCAAAGTAACTAATCAAGTTATGTCCTCATGTGCTATGATAGAGCAAAAGCCAGAAAAGATCCTATTGCTCTCCCAAATGCCTGATGTTGCAGTAGAACTCAGTCAAGCCTTCTTGATGGCAAGGCAGCTACACTCTGCAGCTCATGAGAAAGGAGGCACATTGCAAATCTATATATAGGGGCAAAAGTGACATCAGACATCTCTGAGGTGAATCACTAGGAATTCTTTCATGCAGTGTGATATCGGAGGCAATGCATTAGCAAAACACAGGTTAATTATGAAATAAGAAATCTGACTCCACTGTATCAAATAGGAAGTCTTAGATAATTCTTCTATGCACTTACTAAGTAACTTCACTTACAAATTAGAAAATGCTTCCAAAATATATTAAACCTGCCAATTGCTTTGCAGGAATTGAACAGCAGTGCAACAATGCCAGAACGGGCAGAATTAACAGATGTGAACGTTTTAGATGAGACCCTTCTGTGAGCCTGGTATGGTGCTTCTACATCAGAGTAGAATTTGAAGTAACAAAGTCTCTGAGTAACAAATGTAAAAAAATCCAACATCCCCACATGGGAATACTGGTTTAGGAACCAGGTACTGCTCTCCTGGATAATGATAAGCACTCCTTTCTCTAAGGAAATCAAATTTGGGGTAAACAAGCTATAAACAGTGATTGCTGCCTCCTGTATTTTCTTTCCAAAAAAATTGCCTTTCTAATAAAATATTTTAAAATTAGATAAATTTTCATGAACTATTGTCTTTCTGTATGATGTTATGATCTGCTCATACCCTTAACCTGTAACCTTTAACAAACTGAACATATTGTCCATGGTTTTAACAGAGACCAAACAATTACACATTTTAATCTCTGCTAGAACCTAGCAGAATTTATGGTAGTTCTTTTGATACAGCAAATAAAGAACAGGCTATGTCACTAAACCTGTATGAATGTATCACTATAAGCTCATTGACTGAAAGCAAATCACTAATAAAACACTTCTTTTGTGTCAGCTGTTTGTTGGCAGCTAAGACATAACAATATTTGAAGAGGTAAGATGTTGATTTTCAAGTAACAAGCCATAGCATTTCCTGATCTAGGTACTTATTCGGGTACATAATTATTTTTTCCTCCTCTGAAGATACCATCTATACAGAGGTATCAGACTTCAGGAGAAATGCTTCTTTTCAATCACATCTCAGGGACAATTCTCAGCCATTACTGAAAAAATCCATTTCATCTGCATGGAAAAAATATCTCCATGAACTTAGTCTCCTTGCTTTAGAACATCTTCTATTCCTTTCTCCTCTGCAAGACCTATCTACATTTTAAGTCTTCTCTAACTCATCATCACTGCTAACTAGAAAAATGTATAGTATAAACAGAAGTCAGACCTTGGCAATTTCCCAGACAATTTCAAAGCACTCAGATCTAACTCTGCTTGCCAAGTCTTGGCTCTCCCCTCAACACAATGTCAGATAAGTTGAATTGTGGAAAGTATCTCCTGTTCATGTTGATCAAAGAGATCTGCAGAATTAATTCAACTGTCTTACCTCAGAAAAGTTAAGAGCAAAGCATACTCAGCTGCACAAAAATTGGTTTCTATCTTTTGTGAACTTAAAAGAACTGAGTATGTATCTCTCAGCTCCAAGATAAACAGGGACAGTAACTATGGTTTGTGATGGGAGTGAAGATGGAAAATCACATATTTACTTAAGACACTGATTCAATATCCCTTGGAACTCGATTTCCATATTAAGTTCAGGCATTAAAACCAAACACAACAGATATTCACCAGGCAACTAAAATTGCTAACTGAGAGACCAGCTTAGGACAACCTTGGACTCATTTCTGCATCCTGCCAAATAGCGATTCTCCTCCAGCAAAGCATCTCAGCAGATGCTTAACTCCATACTCAGCAACTAGCAGGAATGAGCACAAAGGTAATATGGCACTCTCCAGAGAGGTGTCTGCAAGACTTTGTTGCATGTGTATGTTTGTTTTACACCTAAGGGAGTAGAACTATAGAGCACCAAAAAATAGAGAATTAAATAGTCATCATTAATCTCCTGGTTCTTGATCTCCAAGGAATGTTGAAACCAGGATAAAGGTCCTGCCATGCAGTGAGATGCAGGGATTCTAAATCCTAGATTACCAGCAAACTTAGAATGTGCAGGACTGAAATTGTACATCTGGTTAAATTTTTGTTTTAAATTATAACATAATTATTTTTAAATAGGCTCAAAGATCTCCTATTTAATTACAATATCACACTAGTAAAGCTTATCACTTGTTTAGTACTCAGTGTTGGTATGTCAGAAACTCCAGTTTCACATCTGTAATGCAACAACCACAGACCTGCATGAAAAAAAAGTATTGGATCAACAGGATGAAAAGCAGAACTACTCTTGTTAGTATTATTGGTGCTGCACAAGAGGGAAAGGTTTCTATGGCAAATAAAGACTGATGTATCTGATTATCTGAAACTAGATTAATGTTAACCCGTTCCATTTAATAGTGGAATTAGACTTATTACAAACAATACTGAAATTCTGCCTTCTAAGAAGTGGAGTCAAGAATCTGTACTAAGACACAGTCAAAACTGACTGCAGCACTACTTGTATTCTTTTTAGTAAACAGGTAGGCTCATTAGAAGATCACTAAGGCATACACAAGTATCCACAAGCACAGCTTTTCAGACTCTTCCAAATAAAGATGCTCAATGCAGCAGAAGTTACTCCTAGCACGCTTAGTTGAAATGAAGCAGATTCCTGATCCCAGCACTATTTCTCACATGAAGACTATATGAACACTTATAAGAGTGCCACATCACAAGAATACATTTAATATGGTGGTGTCCAAATCTAAGCTAACAAACGTGTACAGAGCTTTACAATGAAACTTCTTGTGAAGGCAAATCAGAAGTTTTGAAACTAGTTTTACTTAACTGTTACTTTTAATTGCACTTTTAATTAATGGCAAGCACATCTTAATTCCTGCTTCTTCCTCTCCCATTCTTAATTCTCTGTGAATAGCTTATGTAAATCACAGTATCTTTATGGCATCTCTTATAAGCTACTATAGAGTTTATGGAGTAGGATCTCTCAGAGGGTAATCACATGCACATACAACATCTGTGCAGTTCAAAGGAAGAAGGAATCTTACATAGTCAGGAGAGCAATCTATCAAACAAAACAAGCTAGGTGTTCTTGACGTACCATTGACTAAGCTGGCATTTGCACTATCAGTGGCATTTGCACCTGTTGCACCATCTGTAGCTGAAGGAGGGTGGGAGGAGGGATGGGAAGAATCTACTGAGCAATAATGGATAAAGAAAACAATAAATAATAATAATAACAGCATGAAAAAAGCACATGACAAAACAAAACAAACAAAAAAAAAACATTTATGGAATACTATGGCTTTGTTTTCTCCAAAATCAACCAATTAAGAAAACTTTTGAAAGCAGAATGTCTTTACAAAGGTGACACAAAGTAAGGCAAAAACTCATACATGGAAGAATAATAAATAAATAAATATGAAAGACATTTAAGAAAGTTAACAGAGTTGGTGACTCTATGCAGTACTATGTACATTGCTTTGGTCCTCTTGGTCCTCTTATGTGTAATATTTTACACACATTTTAAACATAGTTATGCAACTATTAAATTGAAAGCTTTTCCTTGAATTAATGAATTCATGTGGTGCAGGGTAGTTTTCAAACCTGCAGCATACTACACAGTATGTACAACATGACATATTTAGTGGCTTATGTAATATTGCACATTACAATGTAGTAGTGCTGCTACATCCCAGTTTACCATGGGCCCAGCCCATGTCCTGCCATGTCCTATTCACGTGCACATTGATCCAAGGAGAAACATTAAACTTTGCAATGCTGTATGTGGAAATGGAAAATCCGGTCTTGGGGGAAAAAAATTACTTATTTTAAATCCAAATAATAGATATTATATAGCTGTATTGTTTGTAGTGGAATGAGAAAGTATCATAAATGAAAATTATCCACATTGTTTTGTTTTCAGCAATTATCTGCAGATTAGAGAAACTGGTCAAGAAATCTTTCCCAACAGGAAGGTGAAAAATCTGAAGATGATTTTTTTTATTTTATTATGGTTTTTTATGCTAAAGGTCAGAAAATTAGTCTCTGCAAATAAGGTAAGTTTTTATCTTGTTTCTGATGGTTAAATATTGACACTAGAACACAGAGTCCTACAATTAATCCTGATCAAAACTCCTTAACTGCTTCGGCACTTGCCCCACAGTGTTTCACACTGTGCTGGTTTAGTATTCAAGAAATAGAGCCTTGTTCTGTTTAGAAATGGTAAATTAGGAGAAGAAAATAAACAGCACAAAGGATTTAAAAACACACCCTGTGTGTCAAACTACATTCATGAAAATTTCAATTGCAAATTTGATTGTAGTGATGGTAACAACTTAAACTGCTTTGGTTACTCACACTTATTTTTTATTCCGTTTGCATCCTCATACTAACCAGCACAGCATGAACTGCGAACAGCAAATCACACATTCCCACATTTAATACACTCTCATTTCCTTCTGGAGAATAACTGATCACCCAAGCTTACCATTAAGATTTGCAACACCAACAGCATGTGCACACTTAAATGTCTGCCATGAACTATCCTCCTGATTTGAAATTGTTCTCTAACTTAAGCGGATTGATTCAAAACCAATTATTTTAATCACCAGTTCAGCCCTGATTTGCACCAAAGCTTGCTAGCTAAAAGCCTCATCCTTCCATTTGATGTGGTACAGTTCTTACTCTACCTGGCAGCTGATGTCCATCCTCCTGTTTCACACCTGTATGATGATTTTTACAACATGTTAATGAACGATAAAAGCACACACCCACGCAAGACCCAAACAGACATTTAGGGTTGGCAGGATTTCAGAGAATTGCAGGTTTATATAGGACAGTACAGTGCATGAGTCTGGGCCTCAGTCTACTACCAGCTCTGCCCAGGCACTCTGCTGCACTAGCATAAAGCTGCTAGCTGCATGAGAAAACCTGGAGGAATTTCTTGGTATTGTAGCTGCACTCAGCTTCAGTGTCTGCACAAGAGACTCATGAGAATCTCTGGCTCTGGGCAGTAAGTTACAGCCACAGTAGAGTGCATCAGTCTAGTATCTCCCATTTCTCTTTCCCTGTCTTTCAAGGCTGTCCACACTGAAACATGAGAGAATCACCAGTGCCCTGAGCAACATAATACACAGAGAAAGCTGTTCCAACTAAACAAGGGAGCTTGAGGCAGGTAGCTGTCACTTACAAGCAGGTCGTTAAGTTGCTCCACCTCACCTACCCTTTCCCTAAGCATTGCCAAGACACTGTTGGATCTGAAAAGGAGTCTTCCTCTTATTGATGGCAGGATTAGACTTTAAGACACCATTTGAAACTAGCCTGACTTTAAAAGAGTTTTACTCTGGGAAGTTTTGGGCTTTTTCTTTCTAGCGTTCCTAGAACTTGCCATGTCCAGCAGGTATTGTGCATTTCTGTGTAGAAATTAAATGGTCAGCACTTTGTAAAATCTTTTATCGAGTAAAAAGGGATTTCCACACAAAAACATGGAGTCAAGTGCAACCACTTGTCAAATGTGTTCGGAAATGGAAACCATAGGTCATGAAAAAACATTTGAATTTGACCTCACTACCCACAGCTTCAAATTAAAAGGAGGGAAATGGAAAAAAAGGTGGAATCACTCCATCTGGCAGATACTAAGTAAAATGTTTGGTAAAGCTACAGCTATTCTTTTTTATTAATAGTCAAAACCACAATAAAGAGTGGAAATGTCTAAAAAAGCCACATGAACTGGCCCTTAATTATGTCTGAAAGGTAAACATTGTTAAAACAAACTTGAAACAAAAGTCTGAAAGCAGACTTGAACAATTTACAAGATTGTATGAACAGAAACTGGAAAGGACACACATTAAATCACATTTCTGCTTAGTGTGCAATCCACGAATTAGTAATTGCATATGACATCACACTATAGTAAGGTGAAAAGTATAAAGAGATTTCTTGATTTCATTAACTGATACAGAACATCAAAGTTAAACTCCATTAACATTTCCTGCTATTTTCTTGTCTTTTACTATTCTTAGGTTGACCTTTATACCTTAAGAAATTAAAATGCCTGTAAAGTCAGTCATTGACATTAAACAACCAGGCTAGCAAAAAGCCACATTTTATCTTTATATCTGAAGCTGAAAGAAAGATGCTAATTCCATGGCCAAGGGTTTTTTTGTTGTTGGTGGTTTTTTTTTTTTTTGACAAAAAAAACCCCAAACCCCTGTTATATAGATGCAAATGTGCAAGAGCAAAACCTTAGCAAGTTTTTGGTGAGTATGGGTATATGTAAAGAAGACAGGGCAATGGGAGGATGCCCATGTATTTAATTATGTACTGAGAGCCTGCAGCTTCACACTGGAAAAACATCTTGTTATCCAATGTATTTATTGGTTAACAGCTTTTGCTGTTTTTCTGTGTGGCATGTGATGATAAAAGTGTATACCAAAAAGGAAGTTTTAATTTAAGACCATATTTATTTATTTATTAAGAATGGAGGAGAGCTTCGGCTGCACAAAGCCCAACAGCTTTCTTTGGAGCATACTCATGTTTTGTGAAATTTACCTTTCTTATCTTTCTTTTCTTCTTCTTCTCCTCCAGCACCTAGCAGAGTAAAGATGATGCCTGTCTGAGAATTCACACCCACAGCAGTCACAAGCATTCGTCCAGAGCCTTCCATGACGTGAGTACCTGCAAATATGCAATATAAGTTATATATAGCTGAAAAAACAGAAGGAACAACTATTGAATGTTTTATGCCAGACTTTTACAATAGTACTGGGTGAGATTTGTTAGCACTTGAAAATATATTGATGTCAATATACCAAAAATAATCCTTTTTGGGGTGTGTTATTCTCAAGCAAGAACAGATGCTTGACTGCAGATCTTGGCCTGTACATGCTATAATCACACACAACAGATACCCTGTTTAAAAGAAATGCTGTCACTAAGCAGGTGTACACCATTTGGAAGGTAAGAGTTCAGCTTCACACAGTTAATTCCTGTAACTTTGAAAATATTGTTTCAGAGGTCTGCAAACAATCCTCTGCGACACCAATCAGGATTAGGGCTACATAAATGAAGTCAAACTGTGCGCAATTTCTTCCATCATTCTCAGTTATGGTTGATTTACAGGCATAGGGGGGAAAAAAAAAAAGGAAGGAAAAAAAAGTAATTTTTAACACAAGTTCACATTGAGAAGTCAGTACAGAGAAAAATCTTCAAGGAGCTGTTTCACTAAATCATAAGATTACCAAATAGTGAGAACGTGACATACACCTGAAAATAAATTCAGTATGAGACATTTCTATTACTCTGAAGTAAATCCAAGTATATATTAAGTTTTTGTGAGAAGAACCATTTAACTAGGCAATTTTATCTTTGCATTAAGTAAATTACTTTTGACAAATACTTCATGCTTTATTGTATAGAAATTATTTATTTCCACCTCTTATTCCTGTATCAAAATGAATATTAGGTCCACCTAAGATCGTAGCCTCTTAGAAAACTTCTCTGTGAGTTGTGCAAACATGAACAGAAATTCTTAGAAACAATAGAAATTATTCTGATTTACCTTTTAGAAAAAAAATATAACAGAGGATTTGCAAAAGGGCAGCATAGGCAATTGCACACTTGCTATTTCTAAAACAGAGTTTGAAGAACAGCCTATTGTTATGACAGGTATTTAAGACCAGTTAATAAAAGCTTATTAAAAAACCCTATCAATGAAGCATAAGAACAAATGTGCCAAGGAAGGCATCAAATGACCAATTTGTCATTTAATATGGTGACAAAATCTTAATCTAGTATGTGCATGATTGAACCTAATACAGCATGTACTTTTCAGAAAAAAATGCAACTAAGCATGAGACTGAAAAAAAAACCCACCAAAACAAACCTCCAAATCTAGTAATAATATGGATGAAATAGACTGGAAATGTGGCTGGAAAACAAGAAAAGAGAACCAGAACATGCCAGTTTTTAAACTCTTTTGCTACTTGCAGTGAATTTGTAAACAAAAATCTTCTATCGGCATATTCAAACTGGTTTAGTCACTGCAATTATTAAGAGTTAATAATGAAGTTAATAATAAAGTGAATCAACCAGCAGAATATTCTCTATGAAAAAGAAAAGTTTTCCAGGAAAATCTTGTCTACAATTAATTTCGAAACATCCAAGCAATCTGGAATTTTGGAGCTGCTCAGTTCTGAAAACTTCTGCTGTGGCAGAAGCCTGGCTTGGAGTGTTTTCTGGCAGAGAATTAAGATAGGATCAGGCAATAACTAACATGGGTTCTTTTTATTTCCAAAACCTAAGCACCATAATCAAGAGAATTCTTCTGTTTATTTGTTCTTGAATAAGCTCCATTTAATTTATGTCAAACCCTCACTGCTCACTGACAGAAATATGCATCCATAAAAGTCAGCTTAGGCTCAAGTAACATTCTGTTATTGTCCATTCAGTGAGAACTGCACTAGGTGAGCTTCTCTGTGTAACTCTTTCATATTTTAATAAATTAATCCAAATACCTGGCAGGGTGTGGGAGTTTTAAATAATAACCCTCATAAGGTCCCGTTGACAATATTAACTATTATAATAGGTGGTACTCCCAGTGAAGTCACCATGTGCAATAGTGAGGCCAGACATATTCAGAACTTCTGTATTTAGGAATCATTGATTTCTGCAAATGTCAAACTCTACCAAACTTAAAGAGCACATCGGCCTGTCTTCACCTGTTCATAACATGGCCCATGCTCATTGCAAAGGAACTTCATGTCACCACAGTCTTGTTTAGGCTGATGAATTTTGAAGCCAAGATCTCTGTGAATGAACTAAAAGAAGGGAAATGTTATAGACAGAAGTGTAGTGAAACTATAGAACAGGAGCTGCTTCTTTGGTTTTCAGGTATATTGGAGTCTGTATTTCCATTTTGCATTCCTAGGTGGTACCAAGTCTGCTACAGACAGATGGAAATGAACCATCTGGTTTAGTCAACACTTGTACCCTTAGAATTGCTTCTCAAGTACAGTAAATGACTATCTGGATGATTAAACAGGACATTAAGCACAGAAACTCATCTAGTTTAATTATGTCATTGAAATTGATTGAATATTTAAAAAATGTTGTTTCAGGTGCTAATGGTGAAAATAATACTGCCTGATTCAGGGTGTTTATCTTTCAGTAGATTTAGGCTCCAAAAACAAACTGTGGCTGCAATTCAAATGTTTCCTTTTTTCAAGTATTTCATTTTTTTTCAGTTGTTCCCCTGTCAAACCTGAACTGGTTTCGTTTCCAACAGACTAATAAGGGACAACAGCAGTAAGCAACATCCTGACAGTATTTGTCTAAATTTCTAAAGCCTATCTGGACATAACTTACTGATCTCTTCAGGTGCAGAGATAAGAGGAAGATTTAAGGTCTGTTTGATTTTCTTTTTCTTCCTGTTTTTCCACAACCTCTACTGAAATCTATAGGTATTGAAAAATATCTAATTCAGCTTAGGAGTACACAAATCAATGGAAATGTCATAATCAAAAAACCTCTAGAATTCAACAACACAATGTTTTTAACTGAGACAAGTCTATAATATTCCATGACAGAAGTTTTTGTAAGAAAATATCATCATTAAACCTGTCTCTTTAAAATGAAATCTTTATGCCACTTAATGAAATTGTATTTAGAAAACAATCAGCCAAGAAAAAAGAAATGGAGGGGGAAAACAGCATGAAGACTTGAAGGATAGCACTGTATTAAAAATTTAGTTGAGGACAGCAACATTGAGCTACCCTTCCCCAAAATACCACTGTATGCCTCCTTGTTTACACACTGGAAAGCATCTCCAAGAGAATTCTTAATCTACAGTCAAATTAAACCTAAATATCTGCACTACATCAGCAGTTTCTTTATCTTAGGCTACTGAAGCCACCTTCTGACTGATATCTGATGCTTTTTACCAAACCATAATTCCACAATCTACATAATAAACACTCATAATCTCATAGTCAGTGAACTCATGTGATTTTAAACTTGGAAAGGATTTGCACTATTAATCCGATAAAAATTCTTGGATTCTTACTTGTCTCTTGTCAACAAATGCATCTCCCAGCAGTTGCTGCTTGGGAAACCCCAGCTCAATGAGGCAGGATGGGGACAGGATTCCTGCAGGAATGAGTACTTACCTGCTGCACTGCAACATAAATACTCTTTTAGAGATGACTCTTGCCATTAAGAAGTTGAAAATGACTGTACCAGGTTATAACACTTGGATGATTGCTGTGAGATCACCAGGCTGTTATTCTGTGATCACATCCAAGTTGGAATCTATTGGTAACCAACCTATTCAGAAACTATCTCTATTAGAACTAAAATACCACATTCTATTACTGATTTATTGTATTCCATAAGTGATTTAAATCTAGGTGATTTAGTGTATAGTTATACCACAAAACAGAAACAGTACAAAAATTTCAATTTACCACAGCAGTCAAGCCCACGATATTTTATTTCCTCCCAAGCACATAGTTTCTTTTTCTATTGTGTGTACACTACACACAAAGAAAGTGTTTAAAGAGACTTTAAAAGGCTTTGAAAGTTAATGGTTAAATTAAATTTACAATTAATCGCAACAATTGTTATTTCCCTGAGCGATGCTTTCCCTTTCCTCTGAAAACGTTTCATTACTTCCTTGCTTTATAAAATAACCATGATGATCAGAAAGAATTGCACACAATCCAAAAGCAATAGCATGTCTTTGGAATGACAGCCAAGGCCAGAGTCTGCGTTCAAACATCGGTTATACCTAGACTATTAAAACCTGTTGGGGTGGAAAAACAAAGCAGTGAACACATGAACAAAGCAGTGCATAAATGATAACTCAGCAAGAATTGAGGCAGATTTACCTGACAGGAGCATTGGGTCTTTGTCAACAGATTTGCGGACTTGGTCTGACTCTCCAGTCAAAGAGCTTTCATCAATTTTCAGGTCATTTCCTTGAATAAAGATCCCATCAGCAGGTAGAAGATCACCTTTAAGTGAGAACATGGCAATGGAAAACCACGGTGGTTTAGTAACATTTTTTTTATAACAGCATTAATGATTGTTACTATAAAAACAACAACACATGCATTAAAGTGTAAAATGAAATCATCTCTCCACATTAGCCATATTGCTGCAACCCTATAGGGAAGGGCCTTTGTATTGCAAATGTATTTTGCCTAATGCCATCCCAGAATGAAAACGCATCACATTTAACATATGACAAACATAATAATCACTGAGATTGAGCAGAGGGACTACTCTCCTTGACATGACATGAATGTTCTTCTATTAGACTTCATCACAATTATCAGCAGCTAATAAAGAGGCAAGCTCCTCTTTCCCCTTCTCCTCTCAGGAAGCCCTTAGCTGAGCCCAGGAGAAACTTGGTGGTTGAAAGAACAGGCATTTTCCTGGAATTTACAGAGTGCACAGAATCCTTGCAAAAGTCTTTCTGCTAACAGTAGCATGGGGCTTTCCTCTGGCATATAATTATAAGGCATTCACCTACTAGAGGCATCTGATCAGCAGAGACTTATGGGACTCCTAGCTCTGCAGCAGTCTAACAAGTGGGCTGAGCATAGGCACAATTGCTTTTCATAGAGGATTTTAAAATACTTCCTCTTATTCCTAACTGGACAGAAACCAAGAATGTAATCCCCCACAAATAAGAATTACCTTTGTATGAACAGTTCTTGTTCTTGTCAGTGAAAGGAAGTGAGAATTACAAAACCAAAATTAATTACCTAGTGCCATCCTATAGCAAGTGTCTCAGGTTCTCCTTTCGCCGTAACAGCCAAATTGTTATCTTACCATGGACAATAACGACAGCACATAATTTTCTGTCTCTTAAATTACTTCCAGTGAAGTGAGTCTACACTGCTAGAACAGGAAAGGAGAATAAATGAGGTTCAGAAAAGCAGACATCTAGTTGATGGAACTTACCATATTTCACCTGTGCAATGTCACCAACTACTATCTCTGCCACTGGGATCTGAATAACCTGTCCACCTCGGACAACAGTGAACTTCTGCTCCTGCTCAATACGACTTTGAAGTCCACGAAACTGCTTCTCCTTGCTCCAGTCATTGAAGGCAGTGACAAGTACAACACAGATAACAGAAAGTAGGATAGCAGCACCTTCAATCCAGCCAGCTTCAGCCTCACCTTCATCTTCAGCTCCTCCTGTTGCAGTACCACACCCTGCAAAGACAACATGAAGAATCCTTTGGTCAGGCAAAAATCAGTGTTATCACAAGAAAAAAACTTGCTGCTTTTCAAAGCACTGTTTTCTAAATAAAATATGGCAGAGTAGAGAAAAAGTAGAAATAAAGATGTCTGAGGAAAAGAGAAAGAAAACAAATCAAAGGAAATGTTAGATCTTTCAATATTTCTGCTGAACGAGCTACCCCTGGTAAGCTCAGACTAAACAAATGGAAAAGAAGGCACCAATTCTGTTACCTAACAGAAGGGTTGACAGCTTCCCCATAGCCATCAAAAGTATTTCCACAGATCAGTTACAGTGAGTAACATCAAAGTAAAGCAATGGCATTACATTAAGATTTTTTTTTAAAAGACAACTCTTTAAGCTAAACCAGATTTAAGAAATAATTCTCAATACGATTTCTAAGTAGTGGCAACTAAACACACTNTGAGTGACCTGTGCTAGTGGGAGGTGCCCCTGCCTATGGCAGGGGGTTGGAACTAGATGATCCTTGAGGTCCCTTCCAACCCTTACCATTCTATGATTCTATTCTATGATTCTATTAATTCTGACATGGATTCTGAATTGTTTGATAAATACTTGCTATTTATTTATTTCAAACCAATGTACAATTAAAATTTGAATAGATTGCCTAGCTATATTCACAAACTAAAGCTAACATAGCTCTCCTTATATAAATAAGACCTTAAAAAAAAAAAAAAGATTAGTCATAAAAAATGGCAGCAAAAGTAGCCATACTAGATTCAA
>WBNM01016061.1:230932-241296 GCA_013399055.1 Ramphastos sulfuratus | reverse complement strand
CCTCTTTCCCCTTCTCCTCTCAGGAAGCCCTTAGCTGAGCCCAGGAGAAACTTGGTGGTTGAAAGAACAGGCATTTTCCTGGAATTTACAGAGTGCACAGAATCCTTGCAAAAGTCTTTCTGCTAACAGTAGCATGGGGCTTTCCTCTGGCATATAATTATAAGGCATTCACCTACTAGAGGCATCTGATCAGCAGAGACTTATGGGACTCCTAGCTCTGCAGCAGTCTAACAAGTGGGCTGAGCATAGGCACAATTGCTTTTCATAGAGGATTTTAAAATACTTCCTCTTATTCCTAACTGGACAGAAACCAAGAATGTAATCCCCCACAAATAAGAATTACCTTTGTATGAACAGTTCTTGTTCTTGTCAGTGAAAGGAAGTGAGAATTACAAAACCAAAATTAATTACCTAGTGCCATCCTATAGCAAGTGTCTCAGGTTCTCCTTTCGCCGTAACAGCCAAATTGTTATCTTACCATGGACAATAACGACAGCACATAATTTTCTGTCTCTTAAATTACTTCCAGTGAAGTGAGTCTACACTGCTAGAACAGGAAAGGAGAATAAATGAGGTTCAGAAAAGCAGACATCTAGTTGATGGAACTTACCATATTTCACCTGTGCAATGTCACCAACTACTATCTCTGCCACTGGGATCTGAATAACCTGTCCACCTCGGACAACAGTGAACTTCTGCTCCTGCTCAATACGACTTTGAAGTCCACGAAACTGCTTCTCCTTGCTCCAGTCATTGAAGGCAGTGACAAGTACAACACAGATAACAGAAAGTAGGATAGCAGCACCTTCAATCCAGCCAGCTTCAGCCTCACCTTCATCTTCAGCTCCTCCTGTTGCAGTACCACACCCTGCAAAGACAACATGAAGAATCCTTTGGTCAGGCAAAAATCAGTGTTATCACAAGAAAAAAACTTGCTGCTTTTCAAAGCACTGTTTTCTAAATAAAATATGGCAGAGTAGAGAAAAAGTAGAAATAAAGATGTCTGAGGAAAAGAGAAAGAAAACAAATCAAAGGAAATGTTAGATCTTTCAATATTTCTGCTGAACGAGCTACCCCTGGTAAGCTCAGACTAAACAAATGGAAAAGAAGGCACCAATTCTGTTACCTAACAGAAGGGTTGACAGCTTCCCCATAGCCATCAAAAGTATTTCCACAGATCAGTTACAGTGAGTAACATCAAAGTAAAGCAATGGCATTACATTAAGATTTTTTTTTAAAAGACAACTCTTTAAGCTAAACCAGATTTAAGAAATAATTCTCAATACGATTTCTAAGTAGTGGCAACTAAACACACTTAAAAGAATATTTGTCTGAAAAATATTGAGATGAACTAAGTATATTAGTATTTAAATCTGATAATGAATTGTTAGGGAACACTGACTAAAAATAATAGTCTAATATTATTCTTCCTCATTCTTTTTTACAAAGAAATATAGAGGCATACTTACAGAACTGTAACTATCTTATAGTTAAAAATAAAGCAGTATTAAACAATACATNACTTGCTATTTATTTATTTCAAACCAATGTACAATTAAAATTTGAATAGATTGCCTAGCTATATTCACAAACTAAAGCTAACATAGCTCTCCTTATATAAATAAGACCTTAAAAAAAAAAAAAAGATTAGTTCATAATAGTGGACAGCACAGTATGCATACTAGAATCACACACAAAGATATCCCAACTGACAGGAGGGCAAAAGAAAAGAACTAAGTCTGAACAATAAAACCTCCTCTCCCATGTGACTGAGGGAGAAAAGCAATATGTTAATTTTTCATGAAGATCTGAACTAGGTAGGCACTTGACATCACTTTTCCATCTTACCCAGGTACCAGGGAGCTTAGCAAGTTAGCAACCATGTTATTTCCACCTGCAACTGAAGTTTAATTTTGGTGTATTCATCACCTGGCACTAGAAGGAATTAACAAGCAATTTGACTCTGTTTTTAGGTTGCAAAGATTTCCTTGTAACATAATCATAATAATTCATTAACCAGCTGAGTAATTACTCTTGCATATGAACAGTAACAAAATTACCAAAAGTCAAAAGAAGAAAGATGAGACTGATCATCCATGAGAGAGGAAAATTAAATTAACCAGGGTTTAACATACCAGTGTTCTCCGTAGTTTAAATTTAGACTTAACCCAATTGAAAGGCAATGTGATGCCAAGAGAAAGGGCTTTCCTAGCAGGGATGTCCTTAGGCTGACGATCCATGCTAACCTTTATCTGCAGTAAAAGAACCTTCCTGAAGGAACCATTATTATAGCACCCAAGAAAGAAATCAAGCAACCGTTTGCAAGTTCAGTGACTTAAGCTACTTAAAACCAGCCACAGATGCACTAATGAACTTTGCTCTGTTTAACCTTAATCATTCTAACTGGTCTATGTTGGATTTTAGATTCCATTTTCAAATTAGTAGATTCACTTTTGCCTTGTTTGCATTGAGTGGGGACAGACATTTTAGCAGGTGGTGTTGTGATAGGACAAGGAGTGGTGGTTTTAAACTAAAAGAGTAAGATTCAGACTAGAAAGAAGGAAGAATTTTTTTACACTGAGGGTGGCAAGACACTCATCCAAAGAGGTAGTAGAAGCCCCGTCCCTGGAACTATTCCGGATCAAGTTGTCTGGGGCTCTGGGCAACCTGCTCACTGCAGGGGGTTGGACTAGATGGCCTTTAAAGGTCCTTTCCGATCCAAACCATTCTATGCTAATATCCTCTCTGTACAGCAGAAAGCTACCAGTGATGAGAAATTCGTTGTCATCATTCCAAACAGGCCTGGTCCCTACATCAGAGATGTGTTAGAGAAACAAAGTGGCAGCTAGTCAGTGCACTTGAACGCAGAGCTAATACACTGTATCCTGAATGACTCCCAGAGTTAAGTTTCTGCCTCCCTTCAATACTACCTTCCTGATTCGCAGAAACAGGTAGAAAATTGAAATACTCTTTGACTTGAGAAATTAATTTCGCCTATATGTGTTGCCAGAACTGATTTCCATGTTAATTCCTAGTTCATATGACCAAAACAATAGTCTAAGAAAACATGTAAAGAATACAAGATGTTATCATTAAAGTGAAAGGAACTGTGTTCACTTGTCTCTCAGATTATGCACAAGCAAAGATCATAATTCATATTACAGCTGAAGAAAATGCTTCTAACAATGAAAGAAAATCTGAAGACACAAGTTCTTGGAAAGTGTCTCTAAAACTGACAAGTGTCCACACTAGATAATAATTCATGGTTTTAACTTTCAGCATCTTGAAAATATTCTCCATAACCCCATAGAAACAACAGAAGTTCAAATACATTTCACTTATTTTCTCTTCATGCAATCAGACGATGCTGGTTTCAGATGGAAGAAAGGTATTTTACTGTAGAGGAAGGAATTCTTAAGAGTGAGAGAGGAGCAGAGAAGTTAATTGATAGACATGGTCAAAATCAGAACTCAGTCATTAGGTGGATAGAAGAAACGGTGAGTTGCCTTATGGATTTTAGAATCCTTACAGATTCAGTCTGGCTTCTCTACAGCTACCAGCGATGCTTCCCACAGGGATCCATTGGTCCAGGTTATCTGACACACTAAAAGAAGTTTAGACACAGAGGTAGATGGGTAGCATGAAGCACATTCAATATGACTAAAACCAGTCAGCTGGGAGACACCACAATTTTAAAGACCACAATTTGTGTGACAGTACACAAACGGGAACCTTGCTCCCTGCTCTGCAGATCCCCAGCCTGCAGGCTGGCCAATCTTATCCTCTCTCAAACACTATGAGCCTGTGTGTTCCTGTCTGCTCTAGTTGATACCCTCACTTAATCCCATGTGTTAGATGAATGCCAGTGCTAAACTACCAGGCCAACAACAACCAAACAAACAAAACCCCCACACCACCCCCCCAAAAAACCAACCAACCAAACAAACAAACAAACAAACAACACCCAAAAACGACAAAAAACAAAACCACACACACAAAAAAACCCACACCCAAACAATGCTTCATTATCAGTGTTTTGGAGGCAGGAGGAAGCAGAATTCTAGCTGTGCAAGGAATTTGAACATAAAGGACCAGATACCTTCCAGTTCAGGAAGCAGCAGCTGAGCAATACCTAAGATTTGCAGGTAGATACCTGTAACAACAGTACATTTTTTTGATGGATCTAAGCTGATAACCAAGAGCAAGGCTCTTTAATGGATTAACCAAGCTGATAATGAGACTTTCCCAAAATTTTATCTTTGCTTTTTACAGTCCCACAGAAATGAAATCTAGATAAACTAATGCAAAATGTGCATATCTGTCCTGCAGCATGAATAAAGTCCAGAAACTTTGAGAGAGTAAATATTTATCAAGTTCTTACAACAGCAAGATTTCAGAAGAGATTTAATAACCAACAAACAAAACTGATATTTACTGACAAGCAGAATTTAAAACTTGCCCTTTAAGAGATGACCTATCTGTCAGAAAACATTTTTTAGAACTCTGTCGTGTTCTTGCTTCAAAAGTATTTTATACATAGTCCCTTTTAAGGGAAGGGGGAAAAAGAAGGAATTTTGCATGTCCATTGATAGAATTCATTCTTATGTGCTAAAAGAAAAGACATTTGTCTTTTTCTTCTGTCATTATATCACACAGGATTTTCTAGAAATTCTAGAGAGATATTAATTTACAAGATGAAACTGTATGTATTCATAGAACAAAAAATCCACATATATCTTAATGATACACTAACTGTCCCTAATGTAATACATAAAGTCACACAGTGTTGTGACAGATAAAAGGAAAATAAGGAATATAAATAAGATACACAAAAAAAGTAGTAATAATAATGTGTCACAATATAGAAGCTTTAAAAATTGTGTTAAGGTCCAGGACTCCCATAATGCTTTCCTAAGATGTTACTTGGTTCCCAATGTTACTAAAAAATACTCCTGAGATTTTATTGGAAGGCACAGACCAAAAGCATCACAAAAGAATTTTTAATATGTGATTTGTGGCAGGGCTTTATTCCAAGACAGCGAATTGTGAAGTACTTATTTCAAATTATATTTAACGTAAGTCCTATCTGTCAGAAAATTCAATTTCAAAAAGTAAATCATTTTTTAATATGAAGCTATTTTCTGCCATAACTATAAACATATGCCATGAATGTGTCATTCCCCAAAGTCATAAGACAGAAAATGCATACTCAGTTTGAACCTCGGATTAGAAAAAATTGACTGCTAGTCAAGAATGTAAAGAGCTCTAAGTCCTTTGGTACACAAAAAGCTAATGAATTAATAAATAGATTAACTCATTCCAAAGGAGTGTGCAGGAACATACAGGTGAACCAAAGTCTCCACAGAGAAGTGGGAGGACCTTGACCGTGGGGCCTCAAAGAAACACAGAAGAGGACCATTATGATTCTGTCCTCCATAAACTATCTCAAAAGTATGTTACCAGAAACTTAGAGAAGGAGAACAGAGTTTCAAAAGTCCACAATTTGATCAGAAATAGGTCAGCAAAGAAACAGAATCCAAAGGTAAAGCAGGATTTGGGAGAAAGTGAATGAGCATGTAATTAAAGCAAACATACACAGTCAGTCCATGAGAAGTCACAGTACCTGGGTGTCCGTCTCATCAGGGACTATGAGCTACCTGGCCTCAAGAGCTACAGGCTAAAATATCTGCCCAGGAATCTGGAAAGTTGAGCAAATATCCAGGTACTCGGACTGTGCTGGACCTGCTCATGCACTTGGTTAACTGCCAGCAACTTCAAAATGAGCCTGAGAAGTCTATGTTGCATTAGCAGCACTTTAATTAAGTACAAGGATTTAGAAAGAAAAACTAAGAAATTACTAAGGCTTAAGATATTACAAACTGTAGAAGAGAACTGTATGACAGAAAATACTTGAATACATGTATGCCAAAAGGGGAAGGTGAGAGAGAAAGCTGAACAAGAGCAGGTTAAAGCACTTCAGGAAGAGAGTAAGCAAGAAACTTCACTGCAAGTGGCAGAAGAAAATAATGTGGTTGATTTTATTAACCATCTCATTTGGCCAGAAAAAAGGGGGGTGAGGGGAGGGAAAAGGCCACAAATAGCCAGACAGCATTGTCTGACAGGTTATCAGGCTCACATCCCATTGGAAACAATAATGGTTTTTAGGTGATAAGCAGCACTTCAATATATGTTTTTCATACTATCCACCAAGACTGGGCAAATACAGAGAGCAGCATGCAAGCTGTGTGCAGCTAAAAAAGAATAGCCGTTTAAGATTTTGAAGAGCTAAGAGGAGATTCTTAAAGCTGCTGTGAATAGGATAACAATGATAATTACAAAGCATACAGTCTTAAGCTGCAGCACAGTAATTTTTAAATCAGAAAAAGTACACTTTAAAAAACCTGTGAACATCTGTATTCCTAAGCCCCAACCTACAGCACATACCTCTCAGCTACTCATTTCAACCTACACATTGCTATTTTTAAGCTGAGAATACCTTGTGGCATTTAAATTCCCTAGGAAAATCTCATAGACGCCCCCAGAGGTAATTTTTTTAGTCAGTCAAACTGGTTTTGTCATCAGAAAGACAACAGTTCCCACGATAAAAACTTTTTATCTAGTGGCTTTCTGTAAAGACATTTTTCCTCAGCTGCAAGGCCAGCACTGATGAGCAAACTGAGCAGCTCTAAGTTACAGCTTTTTCATTAGCAGAGCTGGGCTCTTCTTACTCACACCAAAAGTGATGTCACTTATTTTATCAAACATATTCTGTTGTGTAGGAAAAGGAATGATAATCAAAAATTATGCAATAAACATAAACTCCCCTCCTAACAGGATTTTTAAAGCTGTAACAGATGCTGTAGTATTTATGTGAGCAAATTCCTTCCTGGGTCAGATCCCTCACCACAAAATTAGACCAAAAAGCGATGGTCAGTTACTGAAGTACCATTATTCCTTCCCCAAATCCTCTGTGCGAGGATGCAGCACCAGATGTTTAATTACATCTAGGAAGGGCATGGCACAAGGCAGTGAGGGCACAGGCTGGCAAAGCTCAGTTGTCACTGCAGAAGCACAGCTAACAGCAAAGGTGTGGAAATTACTGCTGAAGTTTTCTGTCGTTCTCTCAGTCCCCAAGGACTTATTCAACCATGAAAAGCTTTGTTAAGTTCTCCAGAAACACATTAATTTCTATCATCAGCCATGCAGGGATTTCCTAGGAATGTGTGCTCACAGCCCAGATCCAAGCATCTCCTGGGCTGCATCTCTTGCAGCATGGGCAGCAGGTGGAGGGAGAGGACTCTGCTCCTCTGCTCCCCCTTCTGCATTGCTGGGGCCAGCTCAAGAACCCAAATAAAAGGAAGATATGGAAAGATATGTCCAGAGAGGTCACAAAGATGATCAAAGGGCTGGAACACCTGTCTTGTGAGGAAAGGCTGAGAGAGTTGGGGTTGTTCAACCTGGAGAAGAGAAGGCTCCAGAAAGACCTTAGAGAAGACTTCCAACATTTGAAGGGGGCTACAGAAGAGCTGGAGAGGAATTTTTTACAAAGGCATGGAGTGACAGGATGAGGGGTAACAGCTTCAATATGAAAGCAGATTGACTTAGATTAGAAATTAGGAAGAAATTCTTCCCCAGGAGGGTGATGAGGCACTGGAACAGGTTGCCCAGAGAAGTTGTGGAGGCTCCAAGCCTGAAAGTGTTGAAAGCCAGGTTGGATGGGGCCCTAAGCACACTGGTCTAGCAGGAGGTGTCCCTCCCCCTGGCAGGGGGTTGGAACTAGATGGTTTTTAAGGTCATGTCCAACCCAAGCCATTCTTTGATTCTATGACATTTATAATGCACACATTCCAGGTTTAGGGTGCTTTCCCTAAATCACTATAAGCAATTTTTGGATACTTATTTGAAAACAGTATTAGAATTCCATGCTTTGTAATGCATCAGTTAGTTATATAATGGGCTCCAGCAAAGGGTGGGAGGGGGGAAGGGAGTGGGGTGTGGAGGAAAGGAAAAAAATACACTGTCCCTGTAGGTTAGTTATATAACTGTCAGCCTTAGAGTTCAATATTAAATATTTACACATTTTTGACATATTCATACAAGGAAACAAATCTATGAGCCCTGAAAGCATATATATTCTCACATTGAAACATTCACAAGCAGAGAAATGTTAATTAAAATATTCTCTCAGCTTCAAGAGATGCAAAATGTTGAGCAAGATTCTTCTGACCAGCACGTCCAAAGAAATGCATTTTGCAAAAGACCAGTCAGAATGATGAGGTCTTAACTCCACCAAAGGCAGTGGAAGGTAAAAAGGCCATACAACTATCTGTATGTTTTTATTCAGGATTGCTTCTTTTTATAGCCATAAGGCTAATATGGGAATTTTAATCACAAGTCCTGTTCTTGGGGATCACAAAAGAAAACCTTGACATCCAGTTGCCATAGTTTTGCTGAATAGTGCTCAGAGCTAAAAGTGTCTGCTAAATATAGCCACATATTCAAAAGGTAGAGGAGTTTTCAGATGGAAGAATCAGAACTTGAAAGCTGTTCTCTCTGTTTATCAATAAGAGTTCAAGTGCAGCTACTCAACAATGCTTGCAAGGTCATGTCCTAGCTGAGCTTTACTAACAGAGCAAACACTTGTGGAGAATCTCATCCTGGAAAATGTGAGAAGATTTTATATTTCATCCCAAAGTTCTAAGTCTCATTACCTCATGTCCCCAGTTGAGAGTTAAGTTGTGCTTGGCAACCTGGAAATCTACCTAATGAATAAATCTAAAAGCAACCCAGCTTTGTCGATGATCTACACATCCCTAATGAAGGGAAGGTATCTATGGGACTTCATTTTTTGCAGTCCAACACAGATTTGTGGAAACCAGATGTAGGTCACTTTACATTATGAAGCAATTATTTAATTTGCAGGTCCCATATGACACGATCTGCACATTTTGCACTTTACAAGTTCTTAATATGTTGTTACTGAAGCCAGCTCAAGTCTTAAACTTACATCATCCATCTGTACCACTGACATCCAGCAATGAATTTGCTCCCTAAGCACACTTTGTGCTGATGAACTGGATAGAACTCATGGTTTTGATATGGTCAACCAAAATCAGAGTGAAACCATTCTTTGGACAAATGCTCGACTCCTGAAAACTGATATTCTGCTCCATCCCATCTGACTCAAGAAGTGATATATCTGCTTTTTTTTCTGAGTCCATGACACACACTGTATCATTTCTATACTTCCTTTACATTTATCTGGTTTTGGGCAAAGAATGAAACCTAAACTAGGCTTTTCTTGCTGACTCTGAAAATCTCTATAAAATATGTTTTCTTTCTTGTTGCTTACACAGACACCAAGTGTATGGTATTTCCAGATTCCCATATTGCAATAAAATACAAACTGACATTTAAATTTAAAAAAAGGGACAAAACATTATTAGATGAGCAGAATCTCACTTGTTCTACTTCATCCAAAAGGTGCTGGATTCAAAGGAAAAAGGGGAAAGAGAGCCAGAAAGACAGATAGAGAGACTGTATATCCAGCCAGAAAAGTAAGGAGTTAAGAATCAGGAAGTCTGTAAAATAGAACTTCAGAAAAAAAAACAATATCTACTAAACAAAATTTTAATGTAACCTTGCATTGTCTAGAAGTAGGCCATTTGTAAGCATTTTAGAATGTGGCAAAAAAAGTAAGACAGCATATTATAAAACAACCAATGGAATATATTTTCATCAAAACACTTACAAAAGAGCAATTACAGGCACTTAAATATCTTTCCAGTAAATTTGTTTGCTGTGCAACACAGTAAGAATTAGCAAAGCAAATGTTTTCAGACATCATCAGACATACTTACCCCATAATAATAAACAATCACAAACAGCATTGCAGGCATTACTAAAAGTATGAGACAGCAACAAGTTTTCAAAAAAGACAAAATTATGGCATGAAATAATCAGCATTTCCTTAAAGCCTATAAGTAATTATTTAGGGGTTAATAGAGAGAAGCAAAGAAAATCAGTCAAAATCTAAAAGTTCCCAGTACAGGAGAGTTCCCAGTTCCACAGAGCAATAGCTTTGTCTCTCTAGGAAGGCTGTGCTGGGATCACTGTAACACTGACTTTCCCCAGTAAAGACACAGGTTGCAAACAGCTTGGATATCTGCTAGTATAACCTGTAACTACTCCATAAAGAAACATGTATTTATTATTATTAAACTGTCCCTGTAGAGATACCAAAAACATTTAAAACCAAACACAAAATTCTGACATTTTTCAAAGCCAGTTGTTTTTGATGTAACTTTTCTGTTCATTACAAATGTTCATATTCACAATGAAAATTAAGATAGAATCATAGAATG
>WBNM01016061.1:218363-230846 GCA_013399055.1 Ramphastos sulfuratus | reverse complement strand
TTGGCCTTGTTGAATTTCATGAGGTTGGCCTGGGCACACCTCTCCAGCCTGTCCAGGTCCATCTGGATGGATCCCTGCCCTCTAGCAAGTAGACTGTGCCATGCAGCTTGGTGTCATCTGCAAACTTGCTGAGGGTGCACTCAATTCCTCTGTCCATGAAGATTGAAGGTGTCTTTCTATTAATCCAGAACATATAAAAATGGAGTAACAAAATTCCCCCAATTAGAGTCACTTTTCCAAGACTGTGAAGCAAGTGTACTTGGTCTTATCCTTAACACACACAGGCTCTTGTACCAATGTGAACAAACATTGTGAATAAAAATGATAGAAAGCAGTTAGATTTTCTGTTAGCAGTTAGCATGAGCAGTGAAGTGGCTGTCCATATGTGGCCAGTCATGCACTTGAGTAAGTTTCATTAAGCCTGATTTAAATAATAACCTTGCTATTAATAAACCCACATAGGGAACACTGCAGCTGTTAGGATAAAGCTGTCTTAGAACGGACTTACTAAACATGAATGGCCTCTTTAGGTCCTGAACACACAGGTGAAGAGAAATATATAATCTCAAGAAAATGTGGCACATTGGGAGCTCCAACTATTCAGGCACTCTACAAACACTTCAGAAAGCTAAAGCTGCAGTTAGTTCCTAAAACCAGGAAGAATGCTCCCATTTCTCGTGCAGCAATCTCTGATGATTTGCAGTACTTCCTAAAGACAGCTGGATGGAGAGGAGGATTTGAACACTTCTTCAGCTACCACTCCCTGTGCAGATCACTGAAAGCACCAGGAAACACAGAAGCCCATGGAAATAAATAAATATTTAACAGAAAACTGCCTTTAGTCAGGGCACTTGACTTCAAATAAACCTAAGAAAAACATTTAACATTTCATAAATACATAATCAGACGGAGAGCTGATGGAGAGCTGCCTTTCTTACTTATGCTTCAGCTACTAACTCCTTAGAAACCAAGCCTATTCTCTGTTTGAAGCAGAATGATCAGAAGAGCAAATCATTGAAGAAGGTTTTTAAAGTGGCATCTGAGTAATGGATGCTTGTACTGTTCCATCCCTCTCTGATTGTGTTCTAATATAAACAAAACGTACCTGCTGCCAAATATACTCCCTTTTTTATTTTCTTTTTTATTTCCTTTTTTTTTGTGTGTGTGTGTGTATATGCTTTAAAACAAGATGTTCTAAACAAGATGATTTTAGAGAAAGTCTCAATGTAGCAGAAATGGTACCAAAAATTTGCAAACTGATACTGAAAAAAAGCTGACTTTGCCTGGAAATCTTGACAGGCATTTCACTGGAGCTTCTAAATTATACCAGACTGAGCACAGGATGAAGTTGTGATTGCTGACTAACACACTTAATACTTTTACACCATTTAAAGAGTAACTGTCAACTCTCCCAACCTACATGCCCTGCAGAGAAAGGTGACTAAGAATAGGTTACTGATTTTAACAGGCCACTTCAAACTAATTAATGGGTTCTCAGAGGTTCATAGACCACAAACTAATTAATGGATTCTCAGAGCTTCATAGACCACAACTTGAAAGTCACCATTGAAGAAAATTTGCAGCTGAGTATCTTAAGCAACCTAACACAAACACGATACTGTAAAACCAGACAAATCAGTGAGATAGTTCACAGAAGACCTCAGCCTCTTTTGATGCACATCAGTTATATTCACAAGAACAAGAAAATGATGTTGAATAAGACATGGAAGATTTGCAGATTTCAGCCACAAAACTAGCTCATAAGCTGCAGCATTTACTACTTTCATTAAATTTTTCATCTTCATTACTTCATGCTATAAAGCTTTAAGGTGTGAAAAATCATGTCAGTAAAGGATTAAACATCATATCATAATGTCTTGCAGCAGAAGGCATTAAAAATTTCATCAGTGTGGCCCTATAAAAGTAGTTCTACAGTGAAAGTCTATATGCTCAGACTAAGGAAATGGGTTTCTGTACCATATTTTTCAGACTAATTTCATCCCAAAGGCTGGGGTGAAAGCCCATCTGAATGCACATCCAGTTTCTGTGCTCCCCAAAAGCACCCTGCAATGTGAACTTGAGACAGACAGGAGCTGTAATTTCTGCAGCATACTCTGAATCTGAACTAAAATGTAGATATAGATCTGTCCAAATCAAGCTAAAGCTGCATGTAATTAGCATAACCTCTATTAAGAACACACATTCTATACATTCTGCATGTTAATTTTAGTTTCAACTCCTCTAGGTTTTAAGATTCTGAAAGTTTATACACACTTAGCTGAAACAAGATGAGCAGCATATCCTAAAGGCACATACAAGAACAGAAGTAAATTAGAATCAGTATAAATTGTTACTTTTCTGATTAAGCTTTAAAAGGAAAGTGTTTCAAGTGCATCTACACAGATCTGAAATTGAGAGCTTTTAAGATTCTTTTTCTCACATGCAAGGGTTTATACCTCATGCTGAGTTTCAGATATTTTGTCTCTGTTTTATTGTTACTGGTTTTTCCAAAAATCAAAAAAAGCCTTGTCATCATAGTTTTCATGTTCAAAAAAGATGTACCTGTTTCATTTCAGCCATCTCAACTTAAAAATTTTCTCCCCAGGTGATTAATTTCCATTCTAATTCAAAGCCACCAACAGACACAAACCATAAGCACATGGAGACTTTGGGATCTGACATGGTTTGTGTAGTCTAGTTGGCAAACAGCAGCCTCCTTTGAAGCTGTAAAATAATCCTATACCTAGTCCAAAAAACATTTGTAAAGATGTCACATAATAAATACATTTTGGAAAATTGTAATTATTTTATATTTTAAAGCTGAATTTTTAATTTGTGATCAATGCAAAAACAGTCTTTATTGCTTTATTTCAGATTGGTTTATTGTATAAGCTATTAAGGTTAACTTCTGACAATAAAGATGTTTTCAGAGCTTCCAGGTTTTCCTTGGTTTGGGGGAATTTAATTTTTTTCTTTTTCTAAACATCAGATAAATATTTTAAAGAAATTATTTAGTTCCCTTTGTCAAGTTCAGTGCAAGACTTACGCTCCTCTGCATACTCACATCTTCACATTTCCTAATGAAAAGCTGGGTAGGTTCCCATAAATAGCTGTACACTGGTATTTATATTCAGGTTGTCTTCGAGCAGACAAAATATGGCTGGAAATATAATATGACAAATTGGTCTTCACGTCCATGTGAAAACATAAAAGGTGGTGATGTGTTTAGATTCTTAGGGGAGACATTTAGGTTATACACCAGGAATAACTGTCTGAGGAGTGGACACTTAGACAAATTATCTGGGGACTGCACAGAATTTCCATCACTGCAACCTTTTAAAAATAAGTATGATAAATGCCTGTCAGGAATGGCTTAAGTATTGCAGATAGTGCTTTTGAGCACAGGGATAGAATAAACGACCTCCAAGATCTCAAGTAAGTTTTCTCATATCCTGCCTCTTCTTGTTTGCCTTTGAATGTCGTCATCGGACTGTGGATTTACCAAGCCAGCGGTGAACAAACAGGAGCACTCTCTGATTTATATATCCAGCACTCCTCTCAGCTCTGCATTCCTAATATAGGGAGTGCTGGGGAGCTTAAAGTAAATACAGCTCTGCTGCCCTGCATAGGATGAAAACAAGGCCGGCAAGGCTTGTTCTCTCTGCTGCAGTCCAGCCCCCTAGACTCTCACTGGACATAGGGGACAATGCTCAGATGATCCCCTGCACCACCTCCCCCATGATCCCTGTGATACAGCCATTCAAAATGATGCAGTGACCCAAGATCCACAACCTCAACCAGTATGAACATGCATAAACATGCTAGAGTAGCCATGTTTGCTCAGCCCAGCAGAGAGGCACCAAAGAAGGCTGCTATGGCACTCTCTGAACTCTTGTGCTGTCCCCAGCAGGGTCATCTTTAGCACAGGGGTCTAACACCCTAGAGAAGCTCTGCGGGCTCAGTTTATGTCCTGATGAGTTTGCCAGCCACAGCTGAACACCAACAGCCAGGCTCCACCTGGCCTACAAACAAGCCACCAAACCACCCCCTGTATCATCCTCTCCATAAACCCATTGCACACAGGACTCCTGCCAATTTATTCACTGTTGGAGCCCTAATTCTAAATTTGTTCCATCATTTTAACCTAGAAAACCACAGATGCTTCAGAAATTAAATGGTGTATCCAGGTAACGACAACTCAAATACGGAGCGTTTTCTCCTCATGAAACCAAGTATTGGAAGACAGATGATTTGCACACAGGAGAGTTTGGGCACACATGTAATAGTTGGGCACTTCACTCTGTCCCATTCTCTGCTCCTGGATATTTAGACCTTGTACTGAAGGACGGTTTAGGGCAGGAATTGAAAAGTAAGACACATTCTTAAGCAAATTCTTAAAGGAACTATATTTATTTAACAAAACTGTTTAGACTAATGTCACTAGAAGCCATATGCTGCCTCACCTCACCTGGCTTTGGGAGGAAGGAGGTTAAGATGGTGGGGACTGGCTGAAAAGGTTGTTCTTAAGAGGGAAAATACTTCTTTTTCTACTGTTTTCCAGGATGCCAACTGCTTTTTCCCTTGTGCTGACAGACAGTTTAAACTGGTTTAAAACATCCTTTAGGGAACTCATGCTTTTATTTTTATGAAGATTGACTGTTTCCAACAACACTCCTCAAAAGCTGTGTTTTGATAATCTATACTTCAGGATCTATCCATTTTATATAAGGTGCTATTATCTAATAGCTGCACTTCTATTTGACTCAGCTTCTCTTGTGAATTTTCCTGCTTGGATAGCACAATAAAAACCTCCAGTGCAATGACAGCTGGATCAGTGCTGTCTGTTTAGCAGCAAAGATGATAAAGGTTTCCCATTAGGACATATCAGCTTTGAAGTCTGTGGCCCTCATACCCTCTTATATATGATCTGTTTTCCATTGATTTAGCATCCCTCAGTGCCTGAGGAGCATTATGTAACATGTTCCATACAAGCTTACAGAATAACACACACACTTTAGGGTTTTACAGTCAAAACAAAGGCACTTGAAAGTGCTCTGGGACAAATCTGTTCTAATGAAGGGCTAAACCAAAATTAAGTTATAAGTAAAACTCTCTGAAGAAGTACATGGTTTGGTGTAAGACAACATTGCACTAGGCAAATGGTTGAGAGTCCTGCAAAATGTAAACTGCAGCTTCCATCCTGCAAATAGCACAGATCGAGGACTGGGAAGCAGCAGTTAGAGTTCCCTGCCGTGCCAAGGGGTGATTAGTTGACAGGACAGTGAGGATTACAGGACAGTTCAGCTGTTCCCTTGACCTTTTGAGATAGACAAGAGATTTGAAGATGTTTGCTAATTATTGCTGCTTTCACCATCTGCAACCAAATTTTGACAGTATTTGAAGTCAGTTGTCAGGGATGCTCTACTGATTTGCTTTTTTTTTTACTGGCATTGTTCATGAGGCAAGGTGATGAAGGAAGACCCAAATCACTGCAAAGTATTCAAATGAATGAAATTTACCTAATTTTTTTTTTTTTTTTTTTTTAAAGGTTTCACATTTTCTAGGTACATTCTGCATCATGGAAAGGACTTAGAGAGATAATGGATTTTCAATGTACCAAAACTATTACTTGATGACATTTAATGAAGTGTACATGCATAGACTGTGGAATCAGTTTTCATCTTCCTGTTGACTTCCTAACTGAGAGGGATGGCAAAAAGCTTACAGTTGTTGATTGCTATGTACTGCCAGGATTATAGGCAACTTGTAAAATAACATTAATGTTGGTTTCACAAACTGAGTTGTTACTCTGCTCACATTTATGTATTTTTAATGCAGTTTATGTTATCACACGTAAAATGCTTTTTAAGAAAAGATTAAGATCTAAAACTGCCACAAAGCACAGAAAATTAACTTTGTTCAGCTGACTCATTTCTGACATTTCTGATTCTTTCACTCATTAATTAACTATACTGAGTGCATATTAATGAAACCCAGGGAAAGAGAGTCTGAGAGACAGGGAGACACATGCAGCACTTTCCTATGGAAAGCTTTATGTCCCAGGACTTGAACCTGCATGACTCTCAGTATGTAAAAGTCTGACAAAGCACTTAAAAAATAAATGTGTTTCATTAACCATGTGAGCAGCCTTACTGAAGCAGAATGTATGATGACATCCCCAATATGGACTGTCTGTGTAGAGAAAAGGTAAAAAAAATATAAATTCTGCATTAAAATATGTAGTTTATATTCAGTTATACTTTGCATCTCATTGGGAAGGAAATTCCTCAGAGGATGGCTCAAGAGTTTCATGTGGTTATTTATCCAAAGTCACTTTTAATTAAGTTTATTAATTTTGGTTTAAGCTCCTCAATAATTAATGCTTTTACTTTCTTTAACTTTTTTGAAACAATTGCTTGTCCCCCAGAGTCATTTAAGCAACAGGGGCACAGGAGTATTTCTTGGTTAAATGAAATCTTGAGCCATGCATGAATTTGATAGTGCTCATTTCTAGTGCTAAGGTAATGCAAATAATCAGTGTTAATAAAGATATAAACAATAAACCCAGTATGGTTACATTTGGCAGGAACTGACTGTACCCCACCACAGAATTCAGTAACACTGAGCACCATTTCCAGCAGCAGATGAGAAGGTAGTGCTCCTGCAGAGCTAATCCTGCTATTCATTTTATACCCAATGTTTGCTTCCTGCCCAAATGACACCTGTGTGTTCCTCCTGCGCCAAGGCGGCTTTGTGTACACAAGAATCTATTTCAAGGATCCCCCAGGAGGCATTTTGTATATTTATACAACTTAAGAATAAGCTGATTTCATCAGAAAAACGTAAGATTTCTAGAAAAACACATCAATCTGCTAAGACACTGCATTTCCTGGAAAGAGAACGTAAGTAATTTATGATCAGGGCAATAACTAATTAAAAAAGAAAAAAAAAAAAACAAAACTTCCCTGTGAGAGTGGGAAGAAAACTTTTAAGAATTGGATGCTGAAAGAATGAGAGACTCCAAACACCAGCTACCTGAAAATATCAAATTGAGTGTAGCTGCATCACAACTACCAGTAAATGAACAGAAGGGAAGAAGACAATAGATTAAAAACTGGGAAAAAAAGTGAAGAATCTTATCAATCTGACATCAAGCTGTCTCATCATGCATCTGAGCACAGAGAGCGTCTTTGTCCTTTCTGTCCCAATCTGCCTGAATTACAGACACTGCCCAGCACTTGTCCACATAGGGAGGTTGGAAGGTGATGCACAGCATTTTTAATCTGAGAGATTTCACAACACCTGTAATAAATGTTGGGGAACTGGGACAGACAATGTATCTTTATAACATGACCTTGTACTTGAATCTAGCCTAAGTGCAGCCCAATGCAGCTGTTTCTACTCCAGCAGAATTTGCACCAAGAGCAAGGAACTTGCAAGGAGGAGGATTAGACTGACCCAAATTGATGGAAATATCATTTTATAAAATGTCAAAAGTTCAGACTATAAACTGGAGGGAAACTTGTGCTGGCTGGTATTAAATTTTAGCATTTTCACTCCTAATTAAGAAAAAGAAGATTGGTGCCAGCTGCTTTGTAGTCTTTTATATACATATATTCTTATATCTATAAAGAATATATAAGAATTAAATTTTTACTTTTCATTCCCTTCCTTGTTGAGAAACCTGCACTAGTGGCTGCTCAAGTCTTTCCCACTGTGACTGATTTCTGAAGACTTGCTCCATCTAATGAAATGTCAAGAGACATTTTTCGGCTCATATTTTCATAGGCAGTAAACCCAGAGATGATGAGAATAGCACAGGATTTCGGATCCCAACCAATAGATCCCCACAAGGTAGAGAAGTTAAGTTGTGTGTTTGAATGATCTGAGTTTTTTTTCCCCTCAGACTTTCACTGAGCTTTTTTTTTGTCTAAAAAATACATGGCTATCTTTGCTTCCACAAGTGTAGATCTTTACAGCTACCTGGCAAATCCAGCCCCAATGAGCACGTTGGCTCCTGTATTTCCACGTCTGACTGTGACCTGCTGTCCACTCAATCTGTACACATGTAACTTACCCAGGTTCACATATAGGGAGCATAAGATGTGCTAGAAACTGAGTTGTACCATGAGTACAAGTGAGTACTACCTCCACAGGAAGGCTTATTAGCACATGGAAACAAGAAAAGCCACCATTGTCACTGGAGATGTGGATCAGCAATATCTTCTCTCTAACTATATGGATACTCTCTGATTTAAGTCTCCACCTTAAGCCCCTTCATTACAGAGCTGTGAATCCCAGGAAATACAGTCTCTTGCATGGCAAGTAAATTATAAAGTGGTCAGCAGGTACCCCAGCCACAGCAGCAGCATATCAACAGCCCCAAGAGCTTGACAGTGGCTTGGGAGAGCCACATTTGAGGGAACAGTGCCCCATTTCTGCATTTTTACCCTCTTCATTGACTTGTTGCTTGAGTAAGGCAAAGGCTAACCCAGGCAAATGTCTGCTGAGCAGTATTATACAACATGACCAATCATTTAACCTTGTTCTCAATACAGAGTTGTGCCTTGGGAATTCTAACAGAAGCTACCTCAATCAAAAAGACTTTTCCTTCCCCGTGCCAAAGCTGCAATGAATTGTACACTTCAAAACAGGCATCATGCCTGTGGCTTCCTGCAGAACAGTGGGATGTAGCATCTTACCTCAGGCTGCTTTTTTCTCCTTTCATAATCCACATAAGGAATCAGAATTCAAGGAAGAAAAGTTAAAGGCTTTGTTACATTCATGTAAGCAGTAGTTATTGTCAGGTGTTGACAGGAGTGGGTTTTGCAACACATAAGAGCCACATGTGATATAAGTCCTGAAGACAGTATCAAGGGAAAGGATTCCAGAGGGTTCAGAAATTACTAGTGAAGGTGTTAGAAGAAGACTGAACATTTTTAACCAATTCAACAAGGGTATAGATGGAGAACGTAACAAATCTGGGCAATGCTGCTGATGTGCTCTAATTGCAGGGCAGACTACATAAAAATGGCTTCAGAAAGGGGCAGAAGAACTGCAAATTGTAATTAAGTCATTCTTTCAACAACAACAATTTCATCAGACATCTAAAGGGAGTCAATTTCCCCAAAAGAACCTCAGGTGGGAGATTCCTGCAGATCTACAGCCAAAACACAGAGATCTGTGAGTGATTGAGGGAAGCACTGCCATTTGTCATGTTTTCTCATTGAGTCTAAGCTGTTTCCCAAAGGATGTTTCACTTCCTCAAAGCAATGTAATGGTTTGAGACTACATTCCAGGTACTTGATCTCACGAAGCAGCTCTTTCTATTCAGATACTGTATTGTAAAAACAGGACATCAGATATTTCTTTACAAATTGTACAGAAAACTACTTCATCACACGCTGACAAAGATAAAAACTTCAGATTTAGTCCTGGATTGACTCGAATTTACATAACCAAAGAGATGAAGACAGGACTCCATCAATTCATTAAATTCTGTTTCTGTCTCATAGGCTCACTATTCTGCTTGCTCAGGGAACAGTCTGTAATCTACTAACCCAGGACACAGAAGGATTTTGTCTAAGTTGCACCCATGTGTGATCATCACCATAGCAGAGACTACATCTGCACCAGGAATTTTCTCTCAAAATACATTTTCTAAATCATAGCAGCAGTTTTGCACTTTTTTGGAAGACTGGAAAAATGATTCTGTGTGGATCAGTAACGAGAGCAGTAATTGCCACAGGGCTGACAATAATTTATGCAGAAGTTCTCAATTGCTCCTAATGGCCTGTCAGATGGTGAAAGGGAATGCAAAGCAGATCATAAAAGCAACTGTAGCATAGCTTCTGAGAAGAAAATTCTTGAAACCTTCACTCTTGCTAAGAAATATGAAAATACAGGAACTGAAGCGGCTTCTGGAGGCGCAATTAAAGATAACAACGCTGCTATCTAGTAGTTCCTGTAGATCAGATTTTGTGATTGCAGCAGAAAATTAAATCACGTTTTCTCCCATACCTTAAACGAAGAACTGTAGAGAAAAAAAATCTTCAGGTACTATCAGCAATAGATGATGACTTCCTCCAGTTAAGACTGGATGAGGAATGTGGCTACTGGTACTTCAAACCCACAGAAATGTCAGCTCTTTCCAACACTGTAAACTGAATGCAGCTCAGTAGATAATAATCTACTTACTTTTCTCCAAACTGTGCTGGAGATGTTTGGAAATGCAATTATGTTACAGTCAAAGGACTTCAATTTGGCAATGTATGCACATTCAGAGCTTAAAATGGAAAATAACAGCCAGTCTAGAAATACATATTGTGAATGAACTTTGGAGCTTGTAATTGCCTAATACAGCAAAATGCACTAACACACATGCATTAGACTACACCCTTAGACAAGGTACCTAAGGCAATTCACTTTAATATTTTTGGATTTGTGGGTTTCATCATGCATTCCTCTTTCAAAAACCTCAGGAGAAGAATATTTGGCACTTAAACTCATAAACCAGTTTAATACCCATTCTGTGACAGCTTCATAAACTAAAGTGTGTTTCAAGCATCCAAAA
The DNA here is from genome assembly GCA_013399055.1 of Ramphastos sulfuratus. Lineage (NCBI taxonomy): Eukaryota > Metazoa > Chordata > Aves > Piciformes > Ramphastidae > Ramphastos > Ramphastos sulfuratus. The sequence continues at coordinate 220,273 of WBNM01016061.1, read as the reverse complement.
AGAAAGAGTCGACCCCACTATTAAAAAAACAAACAACTTCAATCTATTATACTAACTAATGGGGTAGATAAAAGCTTAGGATATGTGAAAGGCAGATATAAATATACTAGACATAAAGGCAGTGCACACATATACTTGGGTTGTAGAAACAAAGCAAAAAAACCTTAAGCAAGGTGGTGGTTCCCTGACACTGTGTCTTCAAGTCTCTTATTTTCATGCTATTATCCCCTCGTTCCTGCAAAGAAAGGCTGTCACAACTTTTCAAGTTATAAGCAATAAGTGAAATATTGTGAGACAGCATTGTGTCAATCAAAAATGTTGAAAGGAAATAATTGGCCAGTTTTAAACATTCTGTAAAATGTTAAACATTCTGTAAAACATTATCCCTTTCTTACTTGAGCTTTCATGTAAAGGTAGTTGTTTTTCTTCTATATGCTGAATATCAAAATGCTCAGCTGAGAGAAAATTCCCTTTTCCCCTCTACTCTTACATTTCCTCTTACTGCCCAAGGTAAGACATGGAATGTCTGGGTTTAGTGTGCATTGTGAGTCAGCATAACACAACCACTCCTTACAACTGGGTGACATCCACAAGGCTCCATTCCCAACAAAGACAAGAGGCTAAATCAAATCACAACCTTCCTTTCCGTTGTGGGTTTTTTTCAGATGCTCTCCCACCTCCTTTTGGTGGTTGCTAATGAACTTGCACTACTCTGCTGTCATCTCTTGTTCAGGTCTCTGTGCATTTGACAATAATGAAAAATAAAAGATAGTCAGCTCTCCTTGTGGACTCCAGCCTGTCCAAACCCTTCTCTGATACTATCTAAGTTGTATCATCTTCTATGGCACCAGCTACAACTCCCTGGCCAGACTCCTCATTCAAGCTGCTCCTGAAGATAGACCAAAGTCTTTCTGAACAAAGGCCAAAAAGCATTTGGCTGATGCTAATGCTTCTGCCATTGACAAAGTTCTTTCTGTGGAAACATCAACTTCCACATAGCTGTGTCTTCAGCAGAAAGGCTCATGCTCTGCTCATCAGCCTGTCCTAGTCACAGACCTCAACGACATCAACAAAGCGTAAAGGGATCACAGCCACTTAGCTGTGACCAAAGAATCAGCACAATCACCCAGTGCAGTGCAAAGCCAATTCACAATACAAACTTCCCTGTGACAGGAAAAATGCAGTGTCACTACAAACACCTTGAACCTGTATGGGCATTGGCTGCTCTCTGTCACCTCGCTTTCTCATGCCCCTCCTCAACAGTGTCTCGCACCTGCCCGCTCATAAAAGTTTTACCTTTTTTCTTTCTTCTCCCCCTAATGTATTCTAGACTGCAACAGTGTTTGTGTACATTACAGAACGACTGGTTTCAGCCTCTCAAAGGTCCGCGTGGATGACGGTGATTTGATGAGTTCAAGTAATTAGCGGCGATGACTGGGCAAATCAGCGTGGGAAGGAGAACAGTCCTTGTTGACTCATTTTCAAAATGAAAATGCATTTCATTTTGCAAAACAAAAGGAAACAATTAGAATTCAAGAAGGGAGGCTGCCTTACGTGCTATAAAACAAGCATGTACCAAATAGCGTCCTATTACACAAAGCAGACTTTTTGCTGAGCTGCAGACAAACTTGACTCTCACAAGTTTTACATATTTCATGTTGTCATGAAATGTCATGTTGTCAGCAAAATCAAATCTCAACAAATTTGGGGACAGGGAAAAAACAAAGAAAAAGAAAAAGAAAAGAAGACAGGGAAAAAAACAGAGAAATGGAAAGAAAGACAGAAAGACAAATAAATAGAGAGAGGAAGAGAGGAAGAGAGGAAGAGAGGAAGAGAGGAAGAGAGGGAGAGAGGAAGAGAGGGAGAGAGGAAGAGAGGAAGAGAGGAAGAGAGGAAGAGAGGAAGAGAGG
>WBNM01016061.1:157577-218007 GCA_013399055.1 Ramphastos sulfuratus | reverse complement strand
AGAGAGAAAGAGAGAAAGAGAGAAAGAGAGAAAGAGAGAAAGAGAGAGAGAAAGAGAGAAAGAAAGAGAGAATGAAAGAGAGAAAGAAAGAGAGAAAGAAAGAGAGAAAGAAAGAGAAAGAAAGGAGAGAGAGAAAGAAAGAAAGAAAGGAGAGAAAGAGAAAGAAAGGAGAGAAAGAGAAAGAGAGAAAGAGAAAGAGAGAAAGAGAAAGAAAGGAGAGAAAGTGAGAGAGAAAGAAAGAGAGAAAGAGAATGCATGATCTAGAAAAGGAAATCCTTTCCAGTGAAACTGACCATTAGCTAGGCAGCCCATGGACCAAGCTTCAGCAGCTGTAAGCAGGCATCACAATCGCTTCACACAAATCCAATGAAGAGATCTAGGGAAAGCTGAGCACCAGGGACTGGCATTGCCTTTCACCTGCTCCCCACAAGGGCACTATCCAGGAGGCTGATCAGCACCACTACTAAGTTTATCTAGAAACTTCCTGAGAACTTTGCAAACCAGGTTGTGGAAGAGCTGAGCAAGTTCAGCAGACAGCAAGAAATGCCAGCTCACCTTCCTAACATTGAGCTGCATTTTCACAAAAAAATACACTCTTCTTAAGAAAAAACAGAACTTGCAAATAAATGTACGTTTCAGTGAATAATTTGCGTTTTGGGAAGAGTCAGAAAAGGAAAATACAGGTGTTCATGCTTCCCAAAGGAGCATTTGTCACCTATCCTAGTCACTGGGTCGGGATTCCATATTACATCCCATAGGCAATGCTGCCTTCTCACCTCAAGAAAATGACATCAAGCATACTGCTGACTGCTGTGAGAATGTTACATACGGTATGATTTTTTCCCCCCATACTCTCTGTTAGAACAGCAATGCACAGGCCAGTCTAAAGCAATGTATGAAGAATACAGATCTAGACAGATAAGTAGGCATTTCACAGGACAGAAAGCCTACAAACTGCTGCCCTTTCAATCTTCCCAGGCAGGTCCATTTCATGTTCAATTCATGAAGTAGTTTAAATTGTTCGAGAAATTTAATTTAGTGTAGGCAAACAGCGTATTTTATTTCCTCATAAAAAGATCCTTTGACTCTTACTCAATATTAGCCTACATGTACTTTTATTTGATAATTGGCTACTGAAGGTTGTGCAAAACCATTTAATCAATTGCAAATATGACTTCACCAATTTTCCTCATAAGTTGAATATGTAATTTGAATATGTAATTTTTTTTTCAATGTTTAGAACTCTAAAAAGGATGTCTATAAATAAACTATAGGTATCTTTGGCAGCAGTTCACAAGTCTCCCACATTTACGCAACTGCTCAAAGAAAGACTTCCAAAAAAATGTAAGGGACCTTTATAATGCATTGGATTAAAGAAATCCTTTACCTTGGTTTATTCTCCCTGTGTAAAATATGGCAAAACCTTCCATGAAAACAATTCTAAAATCACAGGGAAGCAGCAAGCAGCACTCAATAAAATACTGTGCTGTGGGAAAACACAAACACTTTTTCCCAGGTTGTGCTGCTGAGCTTTTCAAACTGTCTCAGACATGTTATGCCTTCCCATGGGAAAACAAATGTCTTAAATGGAGTATCAAAATAAGATGTGTGATGACACATCTCCCCTCTTTCTAAAACCTCTAACAACACCATTTTCAAAATTCCTTTCCCACCAATAAATTAAGAATAAGAGGACAACCTTTTATTTTTAGGTGCATTTATGCCTAAGAAAAACGGCTGCAGAATTAAATTCTGATTTTGTACAGCATTGTTCATGGGTTACAATGTCTCCAAGGTATTCTACTATGTCCAGTTATATGAAGTAATAAAAATAAATCACATTTTCTTCAGCTAAAAACCAAATTACCTCTTTAGCTTTTCATGCCTAAATCAGATACCTGCTGAATCAACAGTCATATATTCAAAATTCAGTGAGAAAGCAGCAAAAGATTCCTGGTTAAATATAAACGATTAAAGAATAGTAAATACAAGAGCCCTGCACAACTATGTGCTTATTCTGCTTGTGAATGGAAAAGAAAGGAGAAAGGGTCTTCAAGGAAAGTAGCCAAAGGAAACTGAAATGAATGCAAAAGGCATTTCAAGGCTATATTTAGAGGAAGACATTCTTCATACATTTGCCAAGCTATTCACGTCATTTCACACAGCATGTTTTATCCAGCTTTATAAGTCTCTGAGAGAGCAAGGAGGGGGGGAAATAAATCTGGATCAGTTGCCAGAAATGGAAATCTTGCATTTATGTAGAGGAACAAATATTTTAAGCATGTGAATTCAAGAGTATCNGTTTTGTTTATTTTTTTTTCTCAACTTATATGAATAACTTCTATCAAAAGTTTTTACCTTCATTCCCTTCTCCAGGTGGCTGATAAAACGAAAGCCCCAAAGATATGATGGCTGCAATTTCCAAGATGATAAGAGTCACATCCTGCAACGCTTCCCAGACTAGCTGTATGAATGTTTTTGGCTTCTTTGGAGGTATAAAATTTTTTCCAAAAATAAGCTTTCTTTTTTCTAGGTCTGCAGCAGTGCCAGCTAATCCTGTAAATAAAACAAAAGAAATTAAAATTGTAATGAAATAGAAAATGCCCATTTATATCTGTATTCCTATAAAATATTTCTCCAAGAACCACAAGTTGTACCTCCTATGGCACAGTAACAAATAAGTAGACGTTGCATGTAAATTTTGCTTCTGCAAGATCATTCACCCTTACATTCTGAACACAACTCTTATGCAGCACTGATGCCTGCCAGTCTTTGAATCATCTGCTTTACTTTAATAAGCCCTATGCATACAGATACATACATACATGTAAGCAACCACTTCTGCAAAGAGATCATAAAGCACAAATCAACTATTTTGGGGATGAAGCTGTTTGCAGCTTTTGGTAATCAGTAGAAGGAGCATACAGGTCGATGACCTCAGAGTATAAATCAACAAAGCAGGTCTTCTTCTACTTCAAATCAATCTTTCTTTCTGCATATGTACTGCCACACAATCGCTGGAATGAACTGCATCATCGAATCACAGCATCAAAGAATTGTGGAGGTTGCAAACAACCTCTGAAGATCCAATCTCCTGCCAAAGCAGGACCACCTAGGGCAGGGCATACAGGAACACATCCAGGCAAGTTTTGAAAGTGTCCAAAGAAGGAGACTTCACAACATCTTAGGTCAGCCTGCTCCAGGGCTCCAGCACCCTCACAGTAAATGTTTTCTTCTTGTTGAGGTGGAATTCCCTGTGTTTCAGATTGTACACACTGCTCCTCACCCTATCACAGGGTGCCACTGAAAAGAGACTGGCCTCATCCTGACACCCACTCCTCAGATATTTATAAACATTAATAAGATCCCCTCTCAGTTTTCTCCAGGCTAAACAGCTCCAGGTCTCTCAGCATCTCTGCATAAGCCTCATGTTCAAGTCCCTTAGTCATCCTCATAGGATTCTCTCCAGTAGTTTCCTGTCTCTCTTGAACTGGGGAGCCCAGAACTAGACACATTAATCCAGACGTGGCCTCGCCAGGGCAGAGTAGAGGGGGAAAAGAACCTCTCTTAACCTGCTGGACACACTCTTCTTAATGCACATCAACATATTGTGAAGGTAAAAGACAGATAAAATGAGAGGTTATAGATGCAAAGAAAGTAAAAAGGAAACAATATAGTTCCTTAAATCAACATAAAAATGCATGTATTTTGCATGATACTTCAGAACATTTCAGTCTAAGGATACAGTGTAAAAATGTCTGGTTTCAGTGAACAACTCATTTAGGTGCTTTTGTACCTCTTTATTACATAATGTATGTGCCTCCAGTATCTTTGAGGGGGAAACAACAAACCAACCCAACCCAAAACAACAACAAAACCCTCACCCTTGCAAGTGTTAGGGTAGAAGAACTGTGCCCATAGACCACTCTCTGCAGCATAAAGAACTCCAGTAACATAAGTGGCTACACATTATCTGCCAAATGATACTTGATACCAGCTGGAACATTTATGAATCTGTAGGTTTTGAACGTGATCAGCATCATAAAGCCATTCACGCTTATTCACCCCAATATAGCAAAGGTAAAATACTTTAATGGAGAGCTGACCTCAGAGGAATACAAAGATGTCTGCAAGAGAGCAAGAGGAAGTGATCAAGCCCACACTGTGAGAATTCCTCTCCTCAGGTCCAGTTTAGGGTAAGTCCCTGCCTCCCTCAAAGCGTAACACCTCTGTGTACTGCAGGAATGGAAATACCTATTAACAGCACCTTCAAGGTGCCACACAAAACAAATCAGGATCCTAATGTGCTAACAACAGAATCACAGAATCTCAGCATGGTGGGGATTGGAAGAGACCTCTGGGGATCATCTAGTCCAACTCCCACTGCTAAAGCAGGGTCACTCACAGCAGGTTGCCCAAGAACATGTTCAGGCAGGTTTGGAATCTCTTCGGAGAAAGAGACTCCACAACCTCTCTGGGCAGCCTGCTCCAGGGCAGCTCTGGCACTCTCACAGCAAGTTTCTCATATTCAGATGGAACCTCCCAGGTTCCAGTTTGTGTCCATTTCCCATGTCCTGTTACTAGACACAGCTGAAAAGAGTCTGGCCCCATCCCCTTGCTCCCCACCCTTTAGCTCTTGCTGAGCATTGAGAAGATCCCTTCTCAGGCTGCTCTTCTCCAGGTTCAACAGCTCCAGGTCTCTCAGTCTTTCCTCTTCACAGCTCCAGGCCCCTCAGCACTCTTGTAGCCTCTGCTGGACTTTCTCCCATAGTTCCCTGAGCTTCATGTCTCATTCATTAACGACTGGTGCAACTCTTGCCATCAGTGTGCCTGTCAGATGAAAGCACCAGGCCCAAACACCATTTCCTCAAGAAGAAAGCGATGCTTTTCTGACCATATCAATCCTGATAGGTACAGGCAGAGATGTTGACTCGCCTTTCACTTCAGGTATATAATTACAGCTGTTGTGGAGCTTCTGGCTCTTGGTTAATTCATCAAACTTTCATTCCACCTTCAGCTTCTAAGTAACACTATCCTCCTCCCCCAGATAAAGGCATGCTGTAGTTGTTATTACCTCACTTCATTTAATTTTCAGCATCTAGGGCTTAGTGACACTAACAGAGGTCCAAGCTATGAAGTACGAAGTGTGTCTCTTATTATCTGTGATTCAAACAGCAGCAAGTCAAGCCTCTCCACTTCTTCATGAGCTTCCAGACAGTTCCCAATGTAAGGTAAACACCTTTCCCTATGAAATATGAATTGCAGACTATGAAACTTTTGGGTAGTGGCTCTTTGTGAACCAAGGCAGATCACACTGGTTAGGACAACGCAAGTGAGAGATCAGGGGTGACACTCCCCATTGATGGGATCTGACACAGGGACAAGCCTGTAAGCAGAAACCAAACTAACACAGTCTGACTAGCATTGAGGGCTGCAAAGCCCTTTCGTACAAAGATGTTAACTAAAAATGGCATGCCCATTCTGCACTAGGCCCCCAAAATACAGCCTCCTCCAAATACAGTGGTGACTTCATACATAAAGGGGAGAGGGCATGGACAGCACTGATTGTGGTAGGGATTTAGGGCAGAAATGTTTATATAATGCATCTAAGGGTAGCAATACAAAGCTCTGAAACAGGAAAAAAAATCAAAAACCAAACAGTAAAGTGGAAGGAAGAGATGTCCCTGAAACATCTATCTTCCAAGACAGACCATATGTGCACAGTGGTGGGCCAGCTCCAGCAGGTAAGTAGACAACTGGGTACTCATGAAAGGGATGGCTGAAATTGTACAAGAGGCAGTATCTTGCAACAGTCCTCATCATATTTACCTAGACAGGATTAATTTATTACTTTGAAATTAGGCTACAAACTTTACTGTCAAGAGGTCATTAGAAGTATACATATCCTATCCTGTGCCACTGATCACAGTGAGCACAGAAATACACATACACACCAAGCAGCCTCTAAAGCAAAAGAGAGATTAACCAGAGCTCAAATAGCTGCTTGTCCTCCAAGACAAAAATTGTTCATTTAGACAACATAAGGTTCAGGACTAGAGGGAGTTTAAAGCATCTGTGATCAGTGTTATCTTCCAGACTATAGTCTAAGTAACCTACATTAGCGTTTCGACATAAATTTTATTTAATTGCATTCTTTTATTTTCATAATAAATACTATCTTCTTAACACCCATAAATGGACATGGATAAATCATTTGTGTTATTCTACTCTTTTCACCTTCTGCTTCTTGCTGGAATTACTTACCAAGTCAATCTCACCTAAAGAAAAAAGCATATTCATCTTTAATGATGACATTTATTTTCTTGTAAATCATACTGAAATACTAGAAAATGAAATTTAATATTCAGTTCAAACCAAAAGCTTTCTCTTCTCGTGAGATCTGGTCTTTACTAAAAAGTACCTGGACAGCAAAATTTTGGGTTTGGGTTTGTTTTTTTTTTTCTTTCTCTCATTGAATACCAGAAACTAACTCCTACATTTAGAGAGAGAGAAAAGAAATGAGAGAATGAAGAAATCTACAGTCTATTGATGAAATCGCAGTCTAACACTTCTTAGGCATGTGATGGTTTGGGAGTTACCTGCCCCCCCACACTTTGTAAAATGACCCAGACTAGAGCTCAGCCAGCTGGAAGTTAAGAAATGAAGCTATATTTACAGCTTAGCACAATATACAAGCAGAGATATACACTATATACAGGAATATTTACAGAAATATACAAGGTAAAGGTAATACAGAAACACAACTCCCCTCCCAGAAATCAGAGACCCCAGGAGGGGCTCCCAACCACCCTTCCACCTTCTCCCCACCCCTATACCTTACCCCAAGGTTTTGCTTACGCGCAAGGAGAATTTTGAGGATCGGCCGAGGGGGATTAGAAGAAAAAATGGTTAGTGAGGTTACTCAGCAGAGAGGAGAAGCCAGAAGCTGCTAGACAGCCCCAGACGCTGTGCCCCAGAGACACTGACTGTCTTATCTAATGTTTATGTTCTTAGTTTTATCCATGTCAGCAAGCCTATGAGTGAAGTAGACATCACCATTGTTTCCTTTTCACAGCCTATAATATAATTCTCTCTATTAAAATATTCCAATTAGCCTTAAACCAGCACAGGCATTAGTGTAGACGTAAAATCGGTGAGAAAGGGACAATAAAATACACAGAAGCCAAAATTATACAAAGAAGATCAACTGAGGGAAAGGTGCCTGAAAATCTGAGGCAACACAAGACAGTTATTTTGCAAAAGCTTCCACAAAATTCTCCCTGCTATTTGCCAGCAGAGGTATAAGGGGATGCCCTCCTTTTCTCAAATCATCTGCTTTATTCAGAAACATTCTTCTAAGCAGCCCTAAAGGTGTTTCAAGCAAGCCTAACTTGGTTGCTTGAAGAGGCTTAGAGGTCACTCCCACTTTCTGTCGCACTGGCAGATCTGCAGGATGCTGCTTCCCAGCAAGCGCGCACTGACAGGCAGTACAGATGGTGAAAACGTCAATTAGCACAGCGAGATCTGCAAGTGGACATCTGTCCTCACCAGTACTTTTAACCAGGAAACGGCTTTCCTGCTGCTAGATTTTTTTTTTAATGCTTTTTTTTTTGTATTACACATACTGACTTCAGTACTGTTCCTGAANATCTATATCTATATATAAATATATTATACAATATATTTCACAAATTGTGAAAATTTATGACTGAGGATTCCACAGCACTTGAATCATTTCTTAAGGTTTCAGCTCCTAAAAAATTTCCCCAAAATTTGTTTGAAATCTGCAAGAGAATGAAAGTGACTGCATAGAAAACATCTCCTGCAACGCTGTGTAGTATATTAAATGCATTTCTGATCTCATCTGGCACTGTTGCTTTTCTGGAGGGTGAAAAAGATTTAGAAACTGGAGAATTGCCACTTAATAAATTTTCTCAGTTCCTTATCTACATCTGTCAGTTACTGCATGCTGAATACAAAACCATCATTTCAATTAATTCTTCCTGGAAAATCATATTTCTCTGACAGTCATCTCCACTGCAACCAAATGGAGCATGACGAACAGAGAATGATTTTGATGCTGCAAAAATAGCAAAAGCACATCACTACTAAAACAAGTTAAAAAACAAACAAAAAACAACCCCCCAAAAACCCCAACAAACTTTTAAGAGAATGTTTCACATCTGCTTAAATTTTAAGATGAAAGCCAGAGAATTTAGATTTGCACTAATTGCGCAAATAAAGCATTCATTACGCACTGACTTTCTCCTGTACATTTCCTGATATATCCAGAAACACAGACAGAAATTCCAAAGAGCAAAACCTGCAAACAATATAATTTAAAAATCAAAGTGTACTTAACTTCAAAGGCCAAAATATTGTGCATCAAGGCAAACAGAGGTTTCACAGTGATGCTGAACTGCTACAGAAATTAACACATAGAGGAAAACCAACTGGTTTGGTTAGTGAACTCTACTGACAATTAGATATGNCATTCTTCTAAGCAGCCCTAAAGGTGTTTCAAGCAAGCCTAACTTGGTTGCTTGAAGAGGCTTAGAGGTCACTCCCACTTTCTGTCGCACTGGCAGATCTGCAGGATGCTGCTTCCCAGCAAGCGCGCACTGACAGGCAGTACAGATGGTGAAAACGTCAATTAGCACAGCGAGATCTGCAAGTGGACATCTGTCCTCACCAGTACTTTTAACCAGGAAACGGCTTTCCTGCTGCTAGATTTTTTTTTTAATGCTTTTTTTTTTGTATTACACATACTGACTTCAGTACTGTTCCTGAATTTTTTTTTTTTCAGTTTCTAACTTGTCCCTGAAGCACTGAGTTCTGTGACAAAAATGAAAGAGCACCACAAATGAAAGCAGTTTGAAGTAGTTAATTTCTACATGAAGATCTANTTATACAATATATTTCACAAATTGTGAAAATTTATGACTGAGGATTCCACAGCACTTGAATCATTTCTTAAGGTTTCAGCTCCTAAAAAATTTCCCCAAAATTTGTTTGAAATCTGCAAGAGAATGAAAGTGACTGCATAGAAAACATCTCCTGCAACGCTGTGTAGTATATTAAATGCATTTCTGATCTCATCTGGCACTGTTGCTTTTCTGGAGGGTGAAAAAGATTTAGAAACTGGAGAATTGCCACTTAATAAATTTTCTCAGTTCCTTATCTACATCTGTCAGTTACTGCATGCTGAATACAAAACCATCATTTCAATTAATTCTTCCTGGAAAATCATATTTCTCTGACAGTCATCTCCACTGCAACCAAATGGAGCATGACGAACAGAGAATGATTTTGATGCTGCAAAAATAGCAAAAGCACATCACTACTAAAACAAGTTAAAAAACAAACAAAAAACAACCCCCCAAAAACCCCAACAAACTTTTAAGAGAATGTTTCACATCTGCTTAAATTTTAAGATGAAAGCCAGAGAATTTAGATTTGCACTAATTGCGCAAATAAAGCATTCATTACGCACTGACTTTCTCCTGTACATTTCCTGATATATCCAGAAACACAGACAGAAATTCCAAAGAGCAAAACCTGCAAACAATATAATTTAAAAATCAAAGTGTACTTAACTTCAAAGGCCAAAATATTGTGCATCAAGGCAAACAGAGGTTTCACAGTGATGCTGAACTGCTACAGAAATTAACACATAGAGGAAAACCAACTGGTTTGGTTAGTGAACTCTACTGACAATTAGATATGATGGGCATGAATTCTTCATATAAGAACATAAAGTTGTATTTTATCCTGTGAGCTCCTATCACCCTGGTCATAAAGTCTCTTCTCAAATGATGAGCATTCATACCATCACATTATCTAGGTCTTCAAAGGAATTAACATCACCACTAAATATCACCTCAACAATTCCTTCATTTTCTTTGCCTTGTTTAACAAATTCCATTTATTTCATGTTTAGCTATGAAACAGTCTCTGCCACTACTGCTGCTCCATACTACTTTAGTGTAACTTGCCCAGGCCCACCAGCTTCTCATTTTCTCACATATATTCTCAAAACTTCACAACATGAATGAAAAATACAAGCCCAACTGCTGCTGTTACAACATGGCAAATTCAAACTCCCAGTCTCACTCACCGTTTTTACTGGGATTTTACTCTCTAGTTTTGGAAGGAAATCTCTGTGCATTATTTTGCTTTTCTCTCTTGGAAAAAACTAGAAGTGACACCAAGCTTTTTTCTTCCACTTCAACTGAAGAAGTATTATCTGTTTAGTGATTGAAAGAACTGTAAAAGTCCTGCCTTAGGAAATTGTCCCTACCTCAGAAATTGGGGAAGGCAAGGCCACACGCACAGTAGATTCTGATTACTGTTATGCTTCTGATCAAATGCTAAGAAAGATCTATTTTGTTCCTTTGTCTTATGATGTCATCAAAGATGCTATGATGTAATCCAACAGCAGTCTTCATCAGATCATTCAGTTTTCATGACACTTATCCAGAGGGTAAGTAAAAGGAACATCTGCTTTCGTACCAGGTACATCACCAAAATACATGCAGCATTAAACAACCTGTTTTGCAGACATTTTTTTTTCCAGATTAAACATACGTCAAAGATGTGAAACAAAGTGAAAATATTCACACCTGGGATGGATGTCTTTGTGACTTTCCAGTTTTATCACTTGTGTGTTAACTGAAAAGCGTCTGGACGCAGCACATTGAAATTTGGTTTAGGTCATATGAGAGAGAATCCAGTCCATCAGAAGGAGAGTATTTAATGAGAGCATTTACTGCATTTCAGCAAGCTGAATTTGAATTTCACTAATGAATGAACCTCAACAAATAATAATTTCCTTCTAATCTCAGAACAACAAAGCTGTCTTTGAAGTGTAATGAATCCCATTACCTGTTTTCATTAATGGCTCTTGCTTACATCTGTTTACATACATTTTAAGAAATTTGTCTAAAAATTTAAAGCCTTTGTAATTACAAATTACTTAGTGCATGTCCTGTAAGCTTTATGCTGCTGGTGCTTCTATTTCTGAGTCCATTTCTGTTCTGCCACCAGATCCTGTAGGATTTAGAACCTTTACAGTCAAACAGCCAAAGTGCAGACAAGAGGGACATAGAAGTGGCAGAATCGTGGAATGAATTAATGATCCTTCTATTTCCTCATTAATCATCTTCCTCCAAATCCCAACAGCAACAACTGGCCAAGTCACCACATTCTGCCCTCTTGAGTTCTACAACAGCTTCAGCAGTCACCCTGCAATACAAGGGTCATCTTGACTACAAAAGCCCTTATGTAAATCTTCTTGTTATAGGTTGCAGTCAAAAAATCAGTCATAAGTCACATGAAGTACATAAATGCATCTCTCAATCCATGACTTGTTAAAAAAATGAAGTAAGACAGCTTAACTTTCTTACTGACCAATGCATCCAATATAAAAGTTAGAAACAGATACATAACAACTTGCATTTCTACAATTAGTTTCTATTTTCGTCTCTGTCTAGATACAGAAATGCATGAGGAGCTTTATGTCCACTACATGAGGCAGGAAAAAGATGCAGTTCTTGCCCCAAACACAGTCTGGGCAGTTCAGGAGAGTAAATTCACATCTCCTGGTATTCCAAATTTACACTCTCTGCAAGATCCCATGCAGGATTTATTACTGCCAAAAAGCACTGAATGCTCCACGATATGTTTCATTCATTTCCCCCTCTAGGCATTTTGGTTTTATTTCTTCAATCTTCTAATTTCTTTTTAAAGTAAATTGCTCTGAAAAGAAGCTATTAACCAGGAACAAATAATTTACATAAGATGCCTAATAACAGCAGGACCAGAGATCGTTCCTGATAGTGATCATAAAGTAGCCCCCAAAAAAGCCACTCAACCGAAAGACCTGTTACCATTTCAGTATAATCTAATGGCTGGACTTAGCTGCAGGACATGACCACGAGCTGACATCAAGGCAACAGACAAGACAGCAAATATTAAAGGCAAGAAATGCATCACATCAGATGACTAATGTTTTTCTTGCCTAAATAGACAACAAAAAACCTTCTTCAAAGACTTCTAGCAAAGCATTCACCAAGAGCTGAAGGTCCAGTATGAGGAAAGAGGAATTAGGAATTCTTTTTTACAAATGTACTGCTGTTGGTGAGAGTACAGCTGTTGAGAGGGAAGATAATCATCCCACCAGAAGTCATTTCTTCAGCTCTTACTCCACTCAGCAATCATTAAAGCATTTACATATGTCTCATCTTGTGTACCACAGGCTCCTAGAGATGTTTTTTCCTTTGTTCTATCTTGATGTAGTATCAAATGCAACAAAGTGATTACAGATTTCAGGGCAGCCATCCTCATTAAAAAATCTAGTGTGTATATCCACCATCCAGCTTTCATCTGTTACTCACCATGTACTAGAGAAGTCATTACAAATTCCTTGTTACATTACACGGAATCAACAGTGCGGTAAGAGCGCAGATCTTCAGCCAGCACTACAAGACAGTTAACCTGAGTTACAGAAGGTCATTACTGCAGCTAAGCTAGCCAAACCCAGGCCAGTGGTACACCCCATAGATGCTGGCTTATTCAGGGTTGGTCAGCATCGCAGATCCTTGGCAGTTTACCAGGACTGGGTCTTTTTGAAAGAGACTGAGAGGGAATAGAGGAATGTGAGGAAGGAATGTCTATCCCTTCCAGGTAGATAAACCCTTGAGACAGTTTCTTCAAATGTCATTTTTTGGTTAGTTAAACAAAGCTAGGATTTCATCTCACAGAAGGTGACATTATTATTAGACTGTACAAATTCCTCTGCACAGGCTCCAATTTCCTATAGAAACACAGATATTTTAGATGGGACCGTTTCAATGAAGCTGATAGAGAATATGAGAGAAGTACTATCAAAACCATGCTGCTACAACACCAAGTTATAATATCATTGTTCCAGGTAACGTAAAAGCTTTTTCTTGTCCTTAATATTTAGACCAAATCAAGCACCCCTGACTACAGCTTAGGCCATGCTGACTATTCTGTAGGACCAGGCTCAAAAAGCACTAACGTATGAACTGGGTAACGGCAGAGAAAAGCAGCCATGGAAGTTTAATGAGGAGATCCAAGGGCTTAGCCAAGAAAAAGAACTAGGAATAAATGAGCATGTAATAAAGTCAAAGTAGAAACTCTCCCCTAATTGACATACCTTCATAACCACTTACCACCACTCTTGACAGACCCTATAAAAAACTTCACCACTTCACATGTATTGCTAATGGCAACAGGGGATGGGAGCAGGGGTGAAGGCCCTGAAATCAGTCTGTGATTCTCTGCCCCCAAGCCACACCGAGTAGTGTTGCTTACCACCAAACCACTTTGCCTGTCTGTGTGGATACAGTTCAGCCTGGGGAAGTGCAGTTCCCCGGTGGAGACACAACCACCAGTCACAGTCCATGGGGAGGCTCTAACTGCACAGCTCAAGGAAGCATCTTCATAAAGGTTCTGCTAGCTGAGACCTGTGTGTGTGCAGGTGCTCCTCTAAGCCCTGCAGGAAGTGAAGCCAAAGAGGTCACCACCAGCAGGACCAGAGGTACGTGTGGGCAAGAGGTAGAGCAAGGAATAACACAGAGTCTATGCATGGGATCTTCTAGCAGGAGAGAGAAAAAACTGGATGGAGTCAGATGTCCACCTGTGCACAGGCCTATATGTACCGTCAATAGCAAGTGAGTGTGATGAGTGACACTGAGCCTGGGTAACATCACAACAAGAAATACACAACAACAAAAAGGGCTGCTAGAGTGCTCACAGTTGGTAAAAAGCCTTTGGCTTCCATTTTTTCCATCTCTTATACAATTTCCATGTGAAACTTTGCAAGTTAAGCATTCTGTCCAAAGGACATACATGTCAATGAAATGTCCTAGAAACTGAGAGCATCCAAGGAAAACTCAACCCAGCTGGAAACATACTAAGGAGAGCCTCAGCTGGCTTCTCCACACTATGAGGTACTTTTAGACTGGCATGGCATAGACTTGATAATGACTTCTCAAGATTTTTCTGTTCAGTTCCATAGAGCATGTCCACTCAGGGTAAGTGACAGCAGCCTGTCAGCCTGTGCAGCTGAGAAAGCATGGCCCGAGAGGAAGACATTATACAGCTGAAGATGCAGATAGACTAAGTCAGTGCAACACAAGGCTCTTATGCAGTATCCTGAAGGTCTCATGCCTCTCTCATATGAAGAATATTTATTATAATTGTTTTTTTACTGCAATCACCATAGTTTCTTCTGTGTAAGCAGTTCCAAGGGTCATATTTATTTGATGAAGCCTATTGGAAAGGTTAAAAGGTTAAAAGCAACACAGTACAACAACATATGCTATCATAACAACAGCATGGAAAAGAGGTTTTTTTCAGGATGAGGACAGGAATTTGTAGGTTAAGGTAGCTAATTGCTCATACAGATATTTTAGTCTTTTACATTACAATAAGTAGCATAAGAAGAAATCTTATGTTCTGAAGAAAGAGACATATTTTCATGTCTATAAGGGAGTCAAAATGAAAATAACAAACCTCACTTTGCCAAGTCTGTTTCCATAGCAGGACTCTTTCCCACCCTCACTTAAGAGAAAACAACAAATAAATCAGATAGCAATGAGCTGTGTTTTTTGGAGGTGCTGCTACTTGGCAAGTCTTCTTCATTTTATTGCTATCTTTGTCAGTGTCATCTGCTTTTCCTGTGAGTAATGTCGGCTTGTCAGCTACACAGCACCTGCACGCTAAGCTATGCTTCTGCAACAGCCAGAGCATTTGCTGTAATGTATTTTATGCTGCTGTGTGTGTTCAGAAGGCTATTCAAGGTATCCAAAAGAGTGAGAACAGTGGAGAAAACAAAGTGCTATGAGTATTATGCCATCTGCAAGCAACGTTAAATGCCACTATCACTTCTGCAAGTGACAATGATGTCACTCAAAACCACAGCACCCAATCTGTGAGGAGATGGTAAGACAGTAAGACACTTTTTGATCATCCATGCTACTGCTCAGGACCTCTGAAACCTCTACCATAGCACACAGTGCTGTGTGCACTGTTCCCTGTGTACCACTATTGCACCCATCACTAGTCATTTGCTCCATCCTCTTTATAAACAGCTAGGATCCGTCCTTTAGATCATCATCTCCCCTTCCTGTGGACTTGAGTACCACACAGACTTGGAGTTTCAATAGAAGTGAAAGAAGATGTAAAACTTCACCCAAAGCTGCCAACATGAATACTGCTACAGTGAATCTCTCATGAATGACCAAAGACACATAGTTAAAGTTTACAGAGTCAGCGGGCAAGTTAAACCAGCCTCCTATTGCTCCATTTTCCAGATAAGTGAAGAAAAGATGGCAAAGGAATTCTGAAGACTTTCCAGTCTTCTGGTAATTAGTTAATTCAGTCCACAAAAGCTGCCTAGGTATAAAAGAGCAGAGCAGGGACTCAGCATCAGTAAAAGTGTTTTAGCTGGGATGATGGCACTATTGAACAGATGTAATATTACTCCTCCAAAGAGTTCTCATCCTTATATAATACAGTAAAACCAGGACAATACCAAGAGAAGCCTTCATGCCTTTTTTAATACTGTGAAAAATGACAATGTTTTCTTGATTCTTGGTTTATTTTTGAATGCTTAGAAAATATAAACTGTGACCAAAGCAATCCTAAGATGTGCTGTGGGCTACAGCACTATTTTATTCTTACATACCCACAGGCAATAGAACTCCACTAGGAACACAACGCCCACAGACACCTCCCACTTTAGCACACTACAAAGCCCAAAAGAATAGACTCTCTCTTATATGAAGCACATATTGCCAATCACTTTGATCAGCCCTCAACATAACTAACCTCATCTGAATGCAATAATCACTACTGAAGTTCTTCTGAATGCAACAATTACTACTGAAGTTCTCCAGATTGTTTTCCAGTGCAAATTAAATGCTAAATTGAATTATATATTTCCTCAAGGATGATGTTCCTAGTCACCTGCTGTATGTAGTAACAGTGTAAGTCAGAAGCAGTCAAGGACACCATATATATCTTTATGAACACCAAACTGGTTCCACCTCAAAAATAGCAGAAATATTCTAGAACATTTAAGGCTAACTTTTCTCCACAAATAAGAGGCACACCTCACCAGCCTGTTTTTCACTCTTTAGTGAATTCATGACTTCCACTGCATATTCCGTAGAAAACTGCAACTCTGACCTGCATCTTATCTTGCATTTTATCACTGAGGTGACCAGGAAGCCCTTTCAGTTGAGTAGGGGCATCCAATTAACTAAAGCTACTGATTTTAGTCAGCTCAGATCTGTAGGAATTCCAGGTAGCAGAAGCAAACACGAGACAGAAATAGCAAGCACACAGCACAAGCATACCCTGGGAGACACCTGAAAGGAGAACCAAAACCAGTTTCTCACTGATGACAAAAGCAGGAAACATTTTTGGGATACAAAAACTGGAGTTCCAGCAATCCAAAGAGCCGCTGAAAACTGCTCAGCTATAAAGAAGTCCTTGTCAAGGTGACAAAAGTGGTAAAGAATTTGTATTCAAACCCCTTCACTTATTTGGTCATAAAATCTTCTGTTCTTTATGCTATGAATTACTTCGTCTTTTTAATTTTGTGTTCCATGGGTTGAAAAGTTAAAAACTTTTTGTGCCTTTTGGGAGGTGCATATTCAAGAGAATGTAATAAGACAGTTTGGCATTAAAGCTCCAGCAGAAGTATTACAAATAGTTATGAATTTTTGTTAGACACAGTAGCAAAAATAAAGATATATTTAACATAATAGAAGTATCAGATTCGTACCAACAACCACTGCTGGGCAGCTTCAGTGAGCAAACAAAAATAACATTTTCTCAATGCCCCCAAAACAATCTCTACAGTTATTAATTAACCTTCATTATATATGTGGAAGCATAAGTTTTTATTTAAAATGAGATCATTTAATGAATTATGGCTTTAAGCATTCTCCTTGCACAGCCATTACCTATGTTTATATTGTGCTAGACATTTCATTTTGCTTCCAGTTCATTAAGTCATCGCTTTGCTTAATCCAGCTCAAGCGGGAAGAGGCACTCCTAATCCAAAATAAGAACATCCATACAAAGAGTTAGTCCATAATGGTTAATCAGGAATAGATGTTCCAGAATAAATCCACAGGCTGAGAACAGGTAAATCCCTTTGACTGAGTTTGGTTTAGGCTACTTTCCCACCAGCTTTTCAAAGCTGCTGCTAGAGACTTGTCCCTCCTCATCCCACAGCAACTGGGTAATTAAAGATGGAGCCACACATCATACAGTGAGAGTACACAATGATTTACTTTGTCAAATGAGAAATAAAATCTTGCAAGTAAAAGAAACAAAAAGACCAACCATTAGAAAAGAAGCAAAAAAGAGATTAAAGAAAAGCAGGTAAACCTGATGTTCTTATTGTATGAAAATGAACAGGATTCTAGGCACTCAAAAACTTTTACTGTGTGACCCAGAAACACAGATAACCACAATTTAGGAACTTCATTACATTCTTTAGATTGAAAGAGATGGAAAAATGGAGTTATTACGGTTACACTCACCTCAAGAAAAGAACATTTAAACCTTTTACCTGACTGAGCCTAGAGGTGTTAGTTTGCCCCATTAGTAACTTTAAGTGAAAATCTTATTCTGACTTTCAAGGTTCTCTCTTAGTAGGGGAGTAGCCTTTTCTTTGCATCATTCCTTAAATGGTCAGCTTATTTTTCTTGTATGGTCCCTGCCTCACACAAAATATTTTTGAGAAAATCAGTCCAAATTTATGGCAAGGTTGGTATCTAAAACTTATGCAAATTACCACTAGCCAGCTGCTATACAAATATTATGAAACAGAAGACTCCCCAAGTCCTTTTCACTGGCTGTTGAACACAGCATGATAAGTGATTTTATATTCATATTGAAGTTCAGGTTTCCAAGTTCATAAGATAGAAGGCATTGGAACGAGCCTTTCTCAAATAGCCAAAAAAAGATATTTTTTTCTTCCTAAGAAAAAAATGCTTTGGGAAACTGGCAATCGTCCTAAAACCCAGAACATTCCAGAAGTGCAGACTATGATTCAAAAGCATTTTGTCATCTGTACAACCATTTTGCTTATAGCTGCAATGCAGCATTCTCTTCAGGACTGTTCATCACTCTTGAAGGATAAAATGACCCAACTGCCTGCTCTGTTTCATCATTATTCATTAATGAAGAGACTGGGCCTAGAGGATTGTCATTGCAGGACAAAATAAAAGTTCATTAATGCAGTCCTTAAGCATGACACACATTAACACTAAACAAGGAAATCAGGCACACTTTCACTGTAAGCCTTGGCAATATTTAGAGAATGTCAGTTTAAATGGCACTGAACATATTCTGAACATAGAAAGTGCAAACACCCTGAAATAACAGGGCTAAGGATGAAGTCATTCCTTTCAGGCAGACATCTTCAGTATGCATCTGTTTTCTACAGGTTATGTAAATGACAAGCAGAGATGAATTGAATGGTCATGCTGAAATATTCAGGATGCTAAAAGACAGAGTTTTTCTCTCCGTGTTGCCCTAATTCTGCTATCCCTTCTGCTTAACGTATGCATATTTTTCTTAGTCTCTCTACGTCTACTGCTCTTCCTGAACATCATCTCAACAGATCGTCCCTCTGCCCTCTGTATCCTTTTCCACATTTCTTATTTCCCTGTCCTTCTACCTCAAAGAAACCAATGCCACCAATAAATATCAGACAGCTCTTCCTTCTTCCCTCTGAGTTTCTACCACTCAGCATAGTCCTCACTCTCTCCTTGAAACTTCATCACTTTAGGGAAATGATTCTCTGAGGCCACAACTGTTATTTAAAATAACACACCTGTTTGGTGGGGGAGTTACTGACTTTTTAAGAGCAAAGCATGGGCACACAGTATAATTTTGTGAGACTGGCATGTAGCAATAGCCTTATACTATCAGAATTTTTGTCTTCAATGCTGGCCATAGAATACCATGTACTTTGCAAGGCTGATGAATGACATTGAAGAGAAGTCGTTAAAAAACAAAGCAAAACAAAACAAACAAAAAAACCCAACTAAACAAAAAAAAAAAAAAAAAACAACACCTACCACAACCACTATTACTCACATTGCAAGATTTTGAAAATATTAAGAAAAACAGTGTATTTGTTTAATGATTATGTAAAAGAGCAGTAGACAAATGGAATTACACAAGACTATCACTATCAAGTGCCAATACTGCTTCCATTTATGTGCTCTCGAGATTTTATAATTTATTGGAAAAATGAACAACTCCTGTTATTATGGAAACAGCTTCCACAACATAAAAAGACTCTAACAGCATGAATCTTTTAGCTTCCTGAGCTTTGTTTGTGTCACAGCCTTTATTGCAATTAAGCTTAGTGCATATGAAGTTCACTGCCTGCCAGACCTCAGAGGACTGATACAGCCCCAGATGGGTAATTCAAGCTTCTTTTACACTGACCTACCAAACTTTGACCTATTAGACCTGTCTGGTAAAAGTGAGAAGGTATTACAATTTCATTCAGACCTTGATATCTGAGCAATTCATTCAACAAGGCTACCAATTATGTCTGATCCCCTCACCTTTCCCCCTACTTCTGGACTGGACTGATTTGCCATGAAACAGTAATCCTGAGTTGTGCTAAATTTGATCATAGTGACCTGAGATGAAAGGTTCTGGATCTTGAAAGCAATCTTTAATTCATCCAGTTAGTTCATTTGTTATAGTTTTAGTGCTTTAATAACACAGGCTCTTCATCTATAGTTATCTACTCCACTCTTGTTTATGTGCAGTCAGAATGATACACACAAAGATCATCATCTGCACTGATGAGAACACATGGATGAGAATGCTTCACAGAGCTTACACATCCTCTCATGCTCAGATATACCAGGACTTTGTAAAATGCAAAATGCTTCCTCTGCCAATGGTTGAAGACAGGCAACACTATTAACTGATGCAGATCCATCAGTTCAGTCTATTTCACAGTATCACAGTATAAGCAAGGTTGGAATATTTAATATGCTTTTATCTTACAAATAGAACATTGTGTAATAACAGTTATTAATTGATTAATAACAGTATCAATTGTTTAATAACAAGAACCCTATATCTGACCAAATACAGCAACTAACGTGGTCAGTACCTAACCAGAAAGAACACAAACTAACTTCCTCAAAAAAGTATGACTTGAAAGTGCATCCATTGTTGGAGTCACTAGCTCCCTCACTAGAAAGGACTCCACTCTGCCTAGTTGCATCACTGAGTACTTAATGCCTCTGACTTCACCAAACACTTATCCCATATCAACATCACCCAACCCTTCTAGCCCTGTAAAGCCATAGGACCTCAGGATTCAGCAACAGACATATAAGCCCCATCAGGATTCTGTGCATGTCTGTACAAGCAGGTAACCAGTGCTGGCACCTGTGGTGTCCTGGCTTAGTGGTTAACCATCAAAGAGCTGAGCTGGATACATGCTGATATGACATATTTGCAGGTGCAGTGAAGATTCAGATTTCTGCAGGACTACTTTAGTTTATAAGCACTTAATTTAGAGCTTAAGCATGCTTCTGAGACAAGCACCAGCCTTGATGCAGGGTTGAGCAGACAGTTTGGAGTCTGCTGCTGCCCAGTACTGACTGACTGTCAACATGCCCTCTTCCCTGAACGCAGGTAGGCAGAGACACCTCCTCCCCAACAGACCAGCACTCTGACCTTGCTAGGACCATCACATCGCAGAAAACAGATTTAACTGCTTACTTTTAAATCTAAATTTGAATCTTCTTAAACACACACAAAAACAAACAAACAACAAACATACAAAAAACCCCAAAAACCAAACCAAAAACCCACACCAAAAAAAAAAAAAAGTAATTTTAATGTCAGGCTGAGGTACAATTACTAAGGCTCAATTTCTGCTCCCCACTTGGAAATTGTTTTTCCATATATCTTTAAGATGTTTTCTTCTGCTATGGTTCTCCCCATTTGGTTTTGCTATGTGCTTTCACCCTGCCCCTGAATCTAGACTGCATCTGCTGTGCTTTATGTAATGCTGCTTTGCGCAGCATCATTGGACCTAAATACAGAACTGCAACAGGAAACTGCATCTAAAGATTTTGCTTTTGTTGATTTTAAGAGAGTAACTTCACTATTGAGGGCTCAGCTTCTTAAACTCTATTTCCTCAAGACTGAAAACAGTTGAACGGGTCCTGAATCCTGGCTTTATCGAGCTGCTGTTTCAACACCCTTGGCTTGTCCTTGAAATGGCTTTCTGCAGCCATGACTCACTCTGCTACAGCACTCATTTGGCTGTCAGAGAACTGAGCAAAGTGACAGAGAGTTAATCATGGAGGGACATCTCCACGTGAGAGGAACAACAGGGAGATTCCTAGGGCAGGAGGAAGAAACACCAAGCAATCAGATCAGCTTTCTTGCTGTTTAAAACCAAAGAAAAGCGGCATCTATAATTCCATTTTGTGGCTTCTAAAACACACTCTCAATTCACTATTTCATTTATGTGTAGGGAAAAAAAGTACAGCCAAGCCTTTGCCTTACAAGCAACCACTTAAAAGGAGAAAAGTGCACAGCAGGAAGTATTTGAATTATATGAGTTTTGGGAGAAAATAACAAATAGCAAACAGGCAGGTAATTAAGCTGTTTGCAGGCTGCTTTGCTCTTCACAATCCACATCACTGCTATGTGACTGGGTATTTGTTCTTCAGAAAACAAAAAAGAAAAAAGATTCCTTTAATATTGCATTGCATTTCTGGAAACTTTGGGGTGTAATTTTCCTAGTGGTGTAAAATGGAGGACCAAGCGTTCTTGTGCTATAACAGCCCATAAGGATTTGTCTAAATAGCACCATTCTGTCTGGAATTTGTCTTCAGATAGATTAAGCAAGATGTCTGAAAGCTGTAATTCCAGAAATGATAACACAGGATGCTTTCTGGAACATATTTATTTACCTGAAAACCAGGCATGGTCATTAGGCTGTTTGTTTTCCAGTAAACATTAATAATCTGTGATCTGTGTGATATCATCTAAGCTTCTCTTAGTCTCTCCTTCTCCTATGGCTACTCAGTGTTTATAATTTATGCTTAGACATTAGGCCACTACCTGGCACAGTGGGGATTTGAATTATGATTGAAGACCAGCAAAACACAAACACATCGAAAAATAAAGCAATTTGGATCTCAATTTAGCATATCCCATGCTACACACAAGTCATTATGGATATCTGAGTTCATTTATTTTCCCTGAAATTCACTTGCAATAATGGTACACAAGCAAAGTATAAAATACCTCTTTTTCCCTACCCATCCTAAGGTCAGAGCCTGAGACATCCAGACTCTTTTCCAGGTCTATTTCCTAGTGCAGCTACACAAACAGCTGTGCTGACACTGAAAACCAGTGGCAACAAACAGCTGGGAACTAGAGATGGTAGCATAGCCACAGCTTACAGCATGGCAACTGCTAAACAACACTTCTAGTGTCATCGTAGAAGTCTCCAGACAGGGCACTTAGTGCCATGATCTAGTTGGTTGGATAGGGCTGGGTGTTAGGTTGGACTGGATGAGCTTGGAGGTCTCGTCCAACCTGGTTGATTCTATGATTCTATGGCATGTTTACGATCACCTAGCTCACATAGTCATGGTGCTATGAAAGTTACTGAAAATGAATGCAGTAATTTGTAGCATTAGAGGTGGCAACCACAGGTTTACACCCCAACGGTCGGTACAAAACCCAGTGATGGTCAAAGGTTCTGTTTATCCTTATAGCAAGGATTGCTCAGCTTCACAGCAAACACAGCCACATGCTTTTTGCTTTTACAGTTCTAATATCTGCATAATTTAATGTTTAAGCTATTAACAGCAGAACACTTCCTGACCCTTACATGCATGTATATCTGCAATGTTTGGATTTTCACAAATCTCAGGAAGTTTTATCTCTATTAAGGGGGAAAAAAAGAAAAAAAAAAAAAAAGAGAGAGAGAAGAAACTAATCTACATGGATTACATAAAGCTTGTACAATAAATGTCATAACATAAATCAAAAGTGTTTGTTCCTGCTTAACTCACATACATCTTTCACATACTTATCCCTTTATGTATACAGAGACAGAAAGAATGTACACAAATGCAGAAAAGACATCAGGGATAGCACGGCAATGATGCAAGCAAAGGTGCAGACTGTCCCTGTGAACACTGATTAGAAACATGAAACAAATCTGAGATGGGAGCTCTGGCTTAGATGTGAAAGCTGTGTACGTGTGGTAAAACTTGCATATGTGCAATACTTACTATGGTGGAAACACATCTGCAGGGAATGGAACTGCCCTATATGGCCTATGCTGGGAGAAATCAGTTTTTCTCCTAGCATGCTGCTTCTACAGTTCATTATCAGCAAAGCCATTTAATACAGAAATCTCACAGTGCCTGTTTGGAATGAACAGATAAGTATGAGGAGGACATGACTGCTCTTATTTCTAAATAGATACCAAAAAATTAAGGATGAGCAAAGACACTGTTTTTGTAGACAAGTTGGATTCACTCTGTCACTTCTGCTATTGAGGGTTTGTTGGATAGAAAGGATGTAACTGCTTTGGAAACTTTCAGAAAATTAAATGTAATCTACCTCCCAGTTATTTCTAAAATTACATACAGTTGAACAATCACATTAAATCATCTGATCTGGAAAAAAAAAATGTGAGACCTCTAGGAAAAGTAAGTACAACAGCATTATTTCTTTACAGTGAGGGTGGTAAGGCACTGGAACAGGTTGCCCACGGAGGTTGTGGCTGCTCCCTCCCTGGAGGTGTTCAAGGCCAGGTTGGATGAGGCCTTGAGTAACCTGTACTAGTGGGAGGTGTCCCTGCCTATGGCAGGGGGTTGGAACTAGATGATCCTTGAGGTCTCCTTCCAACCTTACCATTCTATGATTCTATGATTCTATGATTATCCTTAAATACTGTCAGAAAATAATCACTGCTTTTTGGATCTGAAGCTGAGAAAGTAACATACATGTAGACAGGGATTTAAACAACTGTGGAGCATTTTAAATGATGATGGGGGGGGGGGGGTGCTTGCACTAATTTACATCTCAAGGTCATTCTTATTACAGTTCTAATGTAGATTCCAATTTAGCAAATTGATTGCTCTTGCTCATAGCTCACACTCACTTCTGCAACAGATACAAACTCTAAGCCAGGAAGCAAAACGTTTCAAGTGCAAGTGGCAGTATTTATTTTTCCTGAAATGCTACAAATGAGCTGGCCTTCCAAATTTTTTATTATCAGCAAGCTAACAGAATGCATGAATCCCAAGCATTCCTGGTAGGTTGCTATGCTAAAAACAAACAAACAAAAAAAAGAGTAAATGTCACAGGAATTATTATAGTTAGATTTAATTAAATATTTTCAAACAAAAAAAAAAGTCTGATCTAAACCATAAGTAAACAGACTCCTATTTTTAACATTTTCCCCAAAAATTATTCCCTTTTTTGCCCTTAGACATTTTAACATATTTTATTTCTTGTGGTACTTACCTTTCCTTTCAGTTCACTACTACACACTGACATTCTTGTGTTCAATTTTAAGCAAATCAGTTTAACTAGAACTTCAGGTATGATCTGGCCTGTAATGATAACTTTTCAGAAGACTTTGAATACAAATTTTGCCATAACTACAGCTTATGCCAAGACACAACATCTCCTTGTTCACCTTCCAGAGTGCATGTGGACCTAAAAATGGACTGCAGATATCTAAATGATAGTACTGGAGAGGTGTGGCCTCAGATTCCTGCTGCCTATAAGTCTTCAGATATATGTTTGACACCAAAGGGCTGAGCTTAATACAGAGCAAGCACATCAGCCCAGGTTGTCTCACCTAAATGCTTCATATAGATGTCAAATCACGCAGTGAAGTCACAGAAGCCATTGTAGACTTCACATATATAGAAACCATTCCAAACAACAGTTAAATAGTGCAAACAGCTGGTAGATCAGACTCTGAGTTCTTACTAAAAGTAAGTTAAATCATCTACACAGCTACAGTTATAAGTATTTTGAGAGTTCAGGTCTCATAAGCAGTAAGAACAAATCATACAGCATCACATCTGCTGTCAGGTACCATGCCTCAAGGGTTTTTCTATGCTGTTTCATTTCTGCCCTTACGGATGCCAATAAAGGCAACTTCAAAAAACACAAGATATACTTTAAAGTTAGCAAACTGCCTCTGCATGAGTAAGCTGATTTCTAAACCACAAACACTGCATTCTTTTTTCAAGAAAGGGAATTACACAGTTTCGTTTAACATGTAAGATGAAAAGCTGCAACTGACATGGAAGTTAATCCTTCTATTCTGTCTAACTGTGCTGCTTACAAAAACTGGCTCAAAAATTAAGCAAATAATCTATAACAAATACCTTGCAAAAAACTTTTTAACTTTAAAGATCTGTAGTGTAAAGTTCACTTCAAATATTTATTACCATTCTAGTTTGGTCCCATTGCCTGGGAAGTTTTTTTTTTTTTTGTAAGACACTGCAACTTCTCTCACACATTGTTTTTAAAATTGTAGGTTCAGGAACAAAAAAAAGTCTGATTTCCTAAGGTCTTACAAGCTGAACACGACAGCAAAATCCTGCAGATCCCAAGAATGAGGATATGGAGTTCTGCAGCTGCAACTCTGTAGCATATGGACAACCAAAACCCAACCACTGCAATCTTTGAGGAGACAAAACAACCCTGAGCCAGCTTATCTTACTTCTTTCAATTAAATCAGTGGAGAAGTTGCCTTAAGTACATAAAAAATCGAACATGACAATGAGAACCTCCTAATACATCTTCTTGGCTCATGAACCATTCCTGCCAACAAAAAGGATTAAAAATGTTTTTTGTCAAACCTCAGTCTGATATGGTCTTTTATTTGGCTTCACAGCACTAACTGTGAGTACCAAACCTTGAAGGAAGAAAGGTCAAATCCTGCTGCATCTGAATGCTGACAGACCTTGAAAAGTCTAGAAAGTGGGGATCCATTTTTGAGGAATATTTTATACCAGGTGTTACTGTCACAAAATCTTCTAGAAATATAAATTGCAGCAAATCAGCAAAAATAAATATTCCTGCATATAATCTGTTGGGTGCCTTGAAGCAGGTGGTTGTGGTGAATGCCACAAGGAAAAGTAAAGCAAGCAGCAATGAAGAAATTTAAAGTTGTTATTATTTATAGGGGAAAGATATGTCCTGTAATAGGCCTCGGTTCCTAACTCTCCATAGAGATGTTACTTATAAATGGTGTTTTAGAGCCCAATTTGAGTTCAGCATTTCCACTGGAAGAAATAAAACAACAAAACCAAACAAAAAAACCCCCAAAAAAAACACCCCAAAAAAACCCAAAAAACAAACACCAAAACAAAAGAAAAAAAAACCAAATAAGCCAAACCAAAACAAAAAACTCCACCAAACACCAAGATATAAGAAACTTACTTACACACTTTGATTTACAAACCTAAGGATGGACACTATGATCCCAGAAGGAAATGGGTGAGGAGGGGCTGCAATGTTGAGTGGATGCAAAGATGGAAAGCGGGGTAAGGAGGGGCAGGTGAGGAGCAGGGCAGATTTAAACAGAGGCAGTCCAAGCAAAGCCAGTGAAGGATCCAGGGCAAGTCAGAGGCATGGATGCTGTTCTGCAGGCCCACATGTGAGCCAGATTGTGCTTTGTGCTGATCAGCTTTCCAGGAGGGGAGCAGCCAGGAGTTCTGCAACAACACAGGAATCCCGGTGGGAGCTACTGTTGAACTAACATTGTCCCCTGTGGTGGGTGACTCCTTGTTCTCCAGAACACCCTGCAGTACTTCCACCTTAGAGGCTTTTAGCATTATTAAGGATATTGCTGTGTATTCATCCCCTTCACTCAATCCCAAATAACCAATGGAAGGATGGAAAATGATCCTTGAATAGACAAGCAAGTAAGTTGCACCATTCCCATACATCTGCTTCCCAGAGTGACAGAAATACTCTCCAGCACTGCTCCACCCTCTGCAGAGCAGGCAGAGGCTGTTATTAAAATATTGTCTTGGTTCATGCCAGCTCCCTTGATGTTTCATAATCCTACGTGTGCTGAAAACTCAGTGAAAAACAGATTCCTCCTACTACAGAGATCTGCTTCATACACCAAGCAGTTCCTCTGGATATAAAATTGATCCCCAGGAGAAGGGAATGATGGACACTTTAAAAAGACTGCGATAGCGTAGGACTGGCCTGAGTCAAGAATAACAGTGTGCCCATACTCTAGATAATTGCAGTAAGCTCATGGGGTTTGCTTAGCACTGTCAGCCAATCACTTCATCTGCATTGGTTACAATTAGTGATAAATAACTTGCAAATAATGAGAAGTAGCTTGTCAACACTTCATTGCTCTTAAAACTGCCATGCAAAGTAAATCCTGGCAAATAATTACTCAGCATATATATATGCACATATATACAGATTTGGAAAATCAAATCCCTCCCACCACATGAAGAAAATTTTCAAATGCTGTGAACATAATCTTTCTCTACACATCTGTTTGTACTCCTACAAACAGAAATTGGGAGGATCCCCCAAAACCTTCAGGAGTATGTATATCACATCCAGCACTTCAAATAACTGCTTCTACACTGGATATGGGACTGAATGTCTAGGTTGTAGGTGTAACTAGTAGGAAATGGGAAGAAGGCCAGAATGTGTGGCAGTCTGAGAGGATCTCCAGGGATTAATACCTGTGCATAAGGGGAAAGAACCACAGCTTGAGCTGGGAAGAGTGGAAACAGGAACATGGCTCCATCTAGGAGCAAGATACCAACTCCATTCAAATACTTCCACATCCCTTTGGGAAGGATGCAAAAGGATAGTGACAATTTTAAGTGAAAGCAATTTATCAGCTGAACCTGATGCCTGGGTTTTCCACACTGCTGAGATAGCAGCCTGGGTCTATGCACAGCCAGTGAAAGCTAAAGAAGGTCACTCTCAGAGGAGGATGTTAACCAGCTCCAGCCTCTACACCAAAGACTTATCTTAGGCTTTTTCACAGAAACCAGAGATTACTAAGACTTTTACTGAAGAGAAAGTGGCAAGCAGGTAACAAGTTCCACAGTCCTGAGAGACATAAGATAATGTCAGTGTTTGCTTCCAGTATATTCATAAGCCTGTGGTGCCTCTGCTGTTGGATAGTGTTACAGCTGGGCTGCAGGATCTCGTAAGCAGAGACAGGTCTGGAACCCGAGCTGGGTGGAAATTTGTGTTGGGTCTTTTAATTGTAGGAGTTCTGCTACAGAAGAGAACTTTAGCACAGCTGTTTCCCAAGGCACCACGTCACACAGGTTTAATACAGCGATTTAAATTGCAGTAAATGTTAGGAAACTACTTGCAAGTATTCAAAGCTGAAGGTGGTTGTAAAACGTGACGAGCACATTATGAACTTTATGCAAGGACAAAGCCCACTGCTCTGCCAGCAATCATCTTCAAGCAAAAACTGCTTGCAGTTGTTTGCAGCATAGGTCTTGAGAAGAGACTGTGCAGTTTTAATTCCTTCCAGTGGAGGACAGTGGTTTACAACAGAAGGAATCCAATGGCCGCGTTTCATCTGGCAAGTTCCCTGTTTACTCACCCTGGCAGCGCACAGATCCATGTTCCCCAGACTTTATGTGAGCTAACTATGGCAAGCCCCAGCCTGGGCTAATCTGTGTCATTAGCCCATATCCCAGTGTTTGCTTAAAACTAACCTGCAGCTTTAGAATGATCACAGTCTGGCGTTTCAGAGGGGGTGAGTTCACGTCAAAATCACAACGCATCATCACAGCGTTCCTAAACAAGGACAACTTGAACCACTTTACAGAATGCTGAAATATTTTAAGGACTTTTCTGAATTATTTGTAGGATTCAAAATGTATCAATTTAAGGGTACAATACAGTGATTTTACGGCCAAGCCTTCACCACTTTAAAGGCTTGATTTCCATAGGGAAAAAAAATCTCTTATGTAATATTTAATATTTGAAATAAAATGCTGAGGAGGCATGGATCTTAATTATTTAGCTTCTGACACATACCCTCCCTTTAAAAATTCAGCGTCTGACTGCAGATCTGAAAGACTCCCCTATAAATAAGTCATCTCCTCTGAAGCTGTAACAAATTTCAAAACTTATTGCAACGGTGCTGAGCTGATCAGAGGAAGCATCGTACTATTAAAATGTAAAAAATATGTATTTTAATATTATTTTAAGGCACCAAACCATTCCAAGTTGCTGGAATTCTATAAAAAAGACTCAGAGAAAGCAGCTTTCACACACTGACATGACTTTCCCTGCTCCAAGTACTTTATTTCCAACAAGCCCAGCACGAGATTGAGGCAGTTTCTCTTATCTGCAACAGACCTGTTTCTACAGTAAGTATCTTCTAAATGGAAAGCATTCTAAAATAATTAATTAAACCACAAGAGACGGTAAACTAATTATTCTGAGCATACATAAGATGCTATTGCATTAATCTTTATGAACACAAGTGAGTTAAGTTTGTATTGACATATTGGGCCAAATCTATTGTCAGAGAAATTAACTTCAGCAGAGTTAAGCCAGGAGTGAGTTTTTCCTCATTAAGAAAAAAGAGGTCTATCATCTGAAGTGTGAAGATTTATTGGTTCTTGGAAAAAAGCACTCCAGTTTTAGAAATGACTACACTTGCACACTCATATCTCGAAATGCACAGAATTTTTTATGGCCACCTAATAGTGGATTGTTATATGTGACCCCTTCCAAGTGAGCACTGACTTCAGCATGGAGGATGCAAGGAGTACTGCTAAACCATGAAACTTATTCCTGAAGCTGCCTAAAGCTTCTCATACTGTTTATAGTCCATGTAAAAGCAGGAGACACAATCCTCATGTCTAAATCTAACATGACTATCGAAAATGTTTTCTTTGTCTACATTTTACCCAGAAGACTGATTTCTGAAAGAACATCTCAGAGAAATTTTCATCTACTGTCTGGATTCCACATTTTTTCCTACTTAAAAGTAATTATTCATTAAAATTCTAACTGTGTTACACACAATTGTTACAGAATATAATCTATTGGTTTTTTCAACTGTTTTGTACAGAGGAACAGAACTCGAAGCATTTACTGCTAAGAACCCAAACAGCACAAAGCTAAGCATCTCTATGTGAGCATTAGAAGTCCCACCAGCTCAGGAGACAATGCCTCCAAACTACTGCAGCTCTAAATGTTCACCTGAAGTAATCACAGAACCTTTCACTGTAGTCATAGGAAAGCACTCCTCTTATGCATGTCAGGAGTGCATCCTGAGTATCATGGGGAACTCTGTAACAGTAGACTTGGTGCTCATTAACATCTCATCAAGAACACTTTGCCACTGAACTGTTTCCATCAGTCCAGAAATCCAGAATAAATCACAAAACTATTTAACACTGCATACTAAAGGTAAAGCTTTGCTCCTTTTGACTTTATTGTCTTCTACTTCCCACCAATCTCTGGTTGGCATAAGCATTTTAAACAGAAATCTATTTTCAGCATGGCCAAAAGAGACCAGGAGAGTACCTGAGGGCAAACTGAAACAGGCTTTGAATCAGGCTGCAACTATCCAGACACCAAATTTCTGAGAACTGCCACAGCTCCTTCAAACCAAGAAAACTTCCTTGACACAATGCAAGGGCTTCAAACTATTCTTCACATTTTCTGAAGTGCTAATATCTCAGTTACCCCACCCCTTCTTCATACAGAAACCATTCTTAATAAATATGTAGTTCTCCATCTACTGTCACACCAACTTGTTTTCCCAAGAGTCCTTCCTTCAATGGCAGTGTAAGAAGATAGCATCATAGAAAAATCAACCAGAAGTCAGCCTTACTCAGAGACATCAGGATACATGGACATTACATTGCAATCTCCACAATAACCAAGAGAAAAAAGAGATGGGGCTCAGAGGTTAATCTCACTGGCCTGTGGGATCACAGCCTGGCTGTAGACCTCCTCTGTCTCCATACTAGCAACTGTCTGCTTAACAGCGGCATGTACATAATGTTTAAATCTTAGACTTACTCTTATCACTATCTTGGCTTTAAATACCTCTGTTTAAAAAAAAAAAAAAGGCAAACAAACAAAAAACAACAACACAACAGCAACAACAAAAGTTAAATTACATTAGGGAAAGATCCAAAATTGCTAGTTTTAAAATCAAAATCCCCACTGCAGACTATTATGGTGATGACTGAGAAAATTGCTATAAAAGCTAGAAGGCTGTTTTCTTAGCAATACCAAGAGGATCTTTTCCATTGTTCTGCCAAGATTCCCAGCAGTCACCAAGATGTTTGGCTTTTTCTGAGGTTCATCACTGCAGTACAGCTGCTGTTTCTGCCACAGAAATGTGTCAGCCTCCTGGAGAGCCTTAATTAAATAAAAGGCAATTTTAGAGAGTGGAGTGAGTACTATTACCAAGTGAAGCCTTGCTATTTGGATGTCACCTTACATAAAGGTATATTGCTCTTTGAATATGTTGATAAATTGCATTCAAGTCAAGCAAAATTATTGCTGAACGATTCTGTTTAGCTTTGGTATCACAAGAATTTATGCTGAGGCAATCATTAATTCATGTTATTTTTCAGCAAAAGCAGATCTCCAAATTTCAAGTAGAAAAGTCTCTCCTTCTTAGACCAATATCTGATGTTACCTCATTCTCTAACACTGCTTACAATCAGGATGAAGCATGGTGCCTGTCTGAAGGAACTGTAAGCTATTATGTTCATCAGGTGTAACCAAGAGCCAAGGGAATGGCAACTCTCAATCTGAGAAGCAGCAGTTTCATAATTACAGTTTATTAAGAGAAATGCCCCCTATTAAAAGTTATTGCGAGCACCAGTACTGAAACCTTTCCTCCATCTCTAATATTAAACTGTTGTCAGTGCTCTAAGTGCCAGTTGACTGTATGAAATGACAAGTATCCAGGCACATCCCTTGCAACAACTGGCATCTGCTTTGGAGTCATTTTAGTTGGTTTGAATGGCACTAATTAGAAGTAGTTACATATAAATGACATCCCAAAGACTTGACACAATAAACATTGCTATCTAGTGCCATTC
This sequence comes from Ramphastos sulfuratus, assembly GCA_013399055.1. Lineage (NCBI taxonomy): Eukaryota > Metazoa > Chordata > Aves > Piciformes > Ramphastidae > Ramphastos > Ramphastos sulfuratus. The sequence continues at coordinate 185,833 of WBNM01016061.1, read as the reverse complement.
ATTTGCTCTTCCCATTCAAATATACACAGTATTTACGATAATTTCCATGTTCACTGCCACCTTTATCCCACAAATAAGGTCATGAGACAGACAAACAACAAATACATGAAGCACCACATGGAAGTTGAATACATAATAAGTTATCAAATGCTCTTTGAAGCCTCTAGACCAGGATTTTGATTGTTTCTCAACGTTGCGGATGTATCTCTAAGATTGTGGATCAGAAAGCCATTACAAAGTAGCCATTAGGGGTTCTTCACAACCCCCTCTCAGGGAGTGTCTACAGGCAGTTTTATAAACACCATCAGAAATTCCTGCCTGTTCCTCTGTTCTCCAAGCACAAAACATTCCTAGTGAGAAAAAAAAAAAAAAGAAAGAAAAAAAAAGAAAAAAAAAGATGTTTCTATTCTCACATGGGTGTAGACTACTAGGAAGGCTAATTAAGACATGAGCTACCAACGTGAAACTTCTCATTTTTGCTGACTAGCATGTCCTCTGTCTCAGCCAGGGTGATTTGTACAGTGTCAAAAGTTTCATATGCTCAAAACAGCAGGCATAAACCCAAGAACACAGTGAAGGTTCTTACTTGGGTTTTAGCAAAAATTTTTCAACAGTGCATTTCTTCCTAGTTAGCTCTAAAATATCACATTTCAGATTAAGTGGACACATCTACCTGGAAGCAAAGCAGCAGCTAAATAGATGGCTAGAACCTGGCTGGATGGAGAAGCCTGAGCCTGAAGATCAGAAAGTCTGTGGCACATACACAGTATTTTATACAGCCACAATTAAGATCATTAGCAGATGTAGCTGCCTCAAGAAAAGACAGCAACCACCTAGTGACTTTCTTTGATTTCCATCCTCCAACATTTTTAGCATCCCACTGCCCTTTTCATACAGCTTTTTTTAATCCCTCTCCTATCACATGACATCTTTAACACCACATACCAACTCACAGCCATAGTGGCATAACATGATTTTCAAATGCCTTTAAATAGTGCTGTTGATTAAATAACTTATCACTAACAGGATTTCAGGAATCCAGTGTCTTCCAAGGTGTAACCTTTAACACCAGTTGCAAATATAGAACAGAAAGTGAAGTCCTGCCAATAAAATTAAATCAGTAACCTTCGATGCAGTGTAAGATTTCTGATAAACTGCATATCACCAATGAATAAGCTATTTACTAAATGATTACAAACTCAGGCTTTCCTCATGATGTTTTGGGGCATCAGATTTTGTGTATAGGGTTGTAGAAGACGCAAGGAGAAGAATTTTAACAAAATTTAACTGATAAACCAGAATGGTCACAGAAGATTATTGAGACTTCACAAAATTCTGAATCCCTTCCACTACCTTTAAAAAATTGGTGCTGCAGCTTCATTTTCATTGTTTCAGATCTCAGCAACATAGGCAGATTTTTTTTTCTTGAACGCTCCCATTCTGAGCTTTAAAGGCACATACACTTCAACCAACCTTGACAGGAGGGTTTTGGAGTCTTCATTTGTTGTAGTCACAACATAATAGCAGAAGTCCTGGTACACTAAGCAACGTCACCATGTTACAAAAGAGGATGAATAGAGTCTTGATTTTGTGTCCCTGCTAATATCACAGAGCATGCAAGGCTTAAACAAAACAATGACAGATTAAAGATTTCTCAGGCTCTAATTAATTCTTTTCCAGAACAGAGCCAGTTAACAATTGGCCTTCTTTTCACTCGGCGCTCAGTTTAGCTCTGTATATGGATAATCCAATTCCAAATTAAACTATCTAAGCACATGCTGAGGGTTCAGCATACCCAGGGTACGTGCTTCAATTAAGTAAATGCTCAAAAACTTTCTGAAGGTCTCACAAGGCATGCCTAATGTGAGCTACACCCAGGCTGTGACCCTGCACATGCTCAGCTTCCAAGACATTGTAAAATGTTGTGCCTAATATGATTTTAGAGAAACATTTCTAATAACAACCTCACCATTTTGAAAAAAAAACATGGTTCTGTGCTGTGAATGCCACACTGCCTTCAGCACATAGACACTTGTTAGTGTTTGAACTCACCACACAGCCTCAGAGCAGGAGTTTAACACTGGTATGTGTGGAGTGAGGTGAAGGACACATCAGAGCCCCCCTGGCCCAAGGGACTTTGCTTAGAGCTCCACCAGCTCTGTCCTACCACAGAGACATTTCTGTCTATCCAGCCCCATGATCTAAAGATGCAAATGTAAATGGTGCTGAAGAAGAGGCAATTGTGTTTATGATCTTTGCTGTTCAAAGACATTCATGAGCAGTAATCTGGAAAAGCAGAGTCCACTACAGCATCAGCAAAACAAATAAAATTTTGCCTTTCCTAACAGATATTTATAGTAACTGATATTCTGCAACAAGTCTTCACTAAAACTAAGTGCCCTTCTGCCTCTTAGAGGTGCCCATGTTGGAACTGTACTCTCTGATTATTTTATTTGTAAGTCAACTGCTAGTATACAGGTCTTTGAATTCACTTTCACCAATATCTCTGTAACCTTCAGAGTATAAAATCTGTGAGGTCTCAAGAGAAAAGACACTCTGTTTAAAGATTCTCCTGTTAGGTCAACGTGAGATGAAGCCTGGTCCTATTACTTCAGCATTACAAATAACTCTCAGACAATATTGGTATTTTAAAATCTATACAGGACTTGGGCTACTGATTCAACATTACTGCAGGAACTTTACCATTTTTTAAACAAATCAGAAGACAAAGCATGCCAAGAATTACATAAAAGTTCTTGGTCGTTAAACTCAATGATTATATAACCAGATGCTTTAAAATATCCTAACAATATCTACATGTACGGGTCCCAAGAAAAAGAGTACTTGGTCCTCCTCTGCTTGCAGCAACTGCTTTTTCTTTCTTTCCATTAAAAGACCAGTCTTGGGAAAATGGATTTGTCTTTTCACATCAAAGTTCTTGGTTCTGGCAAAACACTGCCATTCCCCAGGACTGGCATGTTTCCTCACAACTACTAAAATTACTATTTCAGTGTTGGAATGATATCAAACAAGTAGTTTGTTTCTTTTTTTCGTTACCTTGTTGCCACGACAGTTCTCTCTAATCGACTAGCAAGCTGACTATCTGACATACGTCAGTATATTCATATTAGCAGCACTGCACTTTTGGAAATACTCGTGGGTCAGCACAAGTTCCCAACTCCAAGTGCTATGCCTGTGTTCATCACCCTGTTATGAAGACAGAATGTTGTTCAGGAAATTAGTTTATTCGATAATTTGCTTTTAACATTCCAACTCTTAGGAATTCTATTAAAATTCTATTAAAATTTGAAATTTTTTGAAAACTGATTTCAAAATCCTTTGGCTTCATTTGAGACTGCCAAATGAACAAGTGAATCCAGAAGTATGTTGCAATGTAAATTAGGATGTAAATGATAAAGAAATACAGCAGAGTGCCAAAATACAGAGTAGAAGGGCTGTTCACTTCTTTTTACTGTTATGAAGTGCACAGAACAAGTTCTATGCAAATCTTCAGAACTGTAGAAAGGATTCCTATCACTTACTTGCACAGCCACCCTTTCAAATACCTGTAGGTTATACCATAACACTTGCTTCGTAACTGCTCTGCACTGTAGACAAACGGCATTGTGTTCCATGACAGATGTTGAATCAGTTAGGAGTAAGAACATTCCATTCCACATTGATTATTCATTGACATAAAAAGATAAATACTAAAGCATATCCAAATGCAAATTTGAGTAACACATTTCACTTAATCATGCTTTTTTAATTGCATTGCAAATTGTGAAGCTGCTGTTCTAAAAAGAAGAACAGCACTGTGCTTGAAACAAAGATGTAGGCAACAGCCCCTACTCTGAAGAGCAGTTTCCATATGGGTACATGATATGCTGCACTGCTTTCATTAGAGAAGTCTATGCGTAACAGATACACACACCTATAGAACTTCCACATTGTTTCAACAGTTGTAAGTTATTCTGACAATCCTCTAACACATCACTTTGCTTCATGCTCTGCAATAAGCACATTCTAAGGTAAAACACACATGCCTCAGGAAGAGCTAGAAACAGGAGCAAAGTGTGCTGTTTCTGGTGCCCCAACATTTCCAGGCACACGAATCCTTCTTAAGCTGTTTACCAGAAGCATCTGTTTGGGCTTTTTTCATGTTTGGGGTTTGTTTTGGGCTTTTTTGGGGGGGAGGTTTGTTCATATCTTTTTCTAAAGCAGGATACCTCAAGTCTCTGTCAAAATATTTGTGTGAATGTTTTCCCTAGAGACTCTGGGAATAACTACTGACTTCTACACACAGCATCTCTTTGCTATTCAGAAACTTAGCTCACTTTACAAGGCCTGTCTTCCTTACCTGGCACTCAGGGGAGCAGTGCTACCAAGCCTCCTGAATATGTTCGGCTGTGACCTATGGCAGAACAGCCTGGTACTTCAGCATTCTGCACACAGAACAGGGAATGAGGCATTGACCTTGCCACTGCACAGAATAAAGTCTAAATATAGCATGATTTCTAAGTATTCCAATGTTCTTTCCCCAGTTAACTGTTAACTCATGACAACAGACAAGTTTTGTCCTGAGGCAGAGCTTTTTGCCTTTTTGTCCTCTTATTCCAGGTTGGAAGAAAATGGTAAAGAGTCGAGATGACATTCAGCTTACTTCTCTAGGCAGCTGGCTGGTTACTGTAGGGGGAAAGGTAAAATGCACTCAGGACAAGTGATGCAGTCAGTTTTAATTTTGCAAGTAGGACCTTCTTTCTGGCTATGCTTTCCTTCTGTTTTTGTAGGTCTACTCACTAGAGATGAGGTGCTGAGGTACTTTAATTACTACTGTATCAATGCTTGAGATGGTTACTCTGTGGAGCTCAATAGTACACAAAAGACCTGCAAAACAGATTGTGTGTTCTGCCTTAAAAATCCTAGTGGGGAGCACAGAGGAGGAGGGAGAGGGTAAGGAATCCTCTGCAGCACAGCTATGTGTAGAATTGTCCATAAGAGCTTTGGATATGTTGAATCAAATGTATTGACACAGTATTTACAGAGCACTGTGCTGTTACCATACAATAGTAGCTGTTGCTAAAAGGAGATAAATATAAACATTACTCCTCCACCCTTTATTAGATTCATAAGAATCTCAGCCTCTGGTTTATGTAATTTCTGTTTTTTCCAACTGTATTGGCAAAGTATAGGAATAGTGAAACAGAATTGCTGTCTTCTATCCCCCTACAGCTATTGCAGAAAATGCCTTGAATGTTGTGGGCAGTCAGCTGAAGCAGACAAGTTTTAAAACACTGGCCAGCCTTGTAGAGAGCTGATCTTCCCTGTGTAACTATCAAGATGACTGTAAGAAAACAAAAATAGTATTTCCTTCACCATTTTGCAGCACTTTATTCCCCTAAGCAAAGAGCTCCATTCCACCGTGTTTTTCCCTTCACAAATATCCATGACAGCACAATGATGGAGTGCTTCCTGGTGAAGTACTCAGCCTTCTTCCTCATTATGTGCAAGAGCCTCTCCTCACAGTTGTTTGCAGAGCCTTGGCCAGGACTCTTCTATGTGCACCAGAACTGCTGTTTCCTTTTTTGGACTCTACATTCATTTTGTTCATTTCGCATCCAAAACTAAACTCTTCTGTTACACTCCAGCACCAATACAAAGCTACTTGGGAGGAAGGCTGTGGTAGCAGTGGAGGATTTCCTGCTTCCTTCATGAAGATTCTTGGTTGGTCACTTTTCAACTGCCTTAGAGCACATCAATATTTACTACAGTCACAGAGTGCTCCAGCACAGTACACCTGAGCTGCCTCTCTTGAACTAGTTCAGGTATTTATAGCAGCATGGCATGGCAATCGGCTGAAAGGTTAACTGGTCAAGCACTTTGGCTGCTTTGACCAGTTTTGGAGTCTGAGATGGAGTCACAGGTCTTGTACTAGATTAAGTGCAAATGCCTCATACTGCCTGAAATGTCCCAGACTGAAGATCAGGACCTAAACTGTGTGACTCTTGGCCTTAAACTCTCACTATCTGCTCTGGAGACTGTCCTACCATGTAAACACTTGAACAGAAGTCCTGACAGGAAACCAAAATTATACTGTCCTAGAATATTAAAATCCTGCAAGAAGAATTCCCTCAGTAAATGTTGTGCTGAACATCCAGTGCTGATCTGTCTGAATTTCCCTTTCCTAAGATTCAGGGGGATGACTGAAAATTTCTATTGTTTTAGCCCACATTTTAGTAGCAGCATTGAAACACTTTAAGTAGAGGATCAGAGGCAGATCAGAGGTTACTTTCAAATGAGAATTTATGAAGGGCTATGAATCAAAATGTACCATTGTTACCATCAAGTATAACAAGGGTTCTAAAACACAAAGATTAATTGTTTTCCTATGTAAAAAGCTTTCAGCAGGAATTTCACACACAATTTGAAGCTATAAGGAGTGGTATTTTTCACTAGAAAAAAAAATAAAGTGTAAGTTCCTCTTGGAAATTAATTAAAGATTTTTTTTTTTTTTTAAATGAAGCACAGGAAACAGAAGCCAGCAGTTGTAACACACTAGAATCTTTAATTACACTCACTTCTGTACCACATTTTTTGCCTCAACTATAAATAACTTTGACTTGGGGAATACCTCACAAAACAAAGCAGAATATTATTACAGGATTCATTGGAATTAAGAATTATGTCTTTCACACATTTGTGCAGAAGTAAAAGTTCTAATTAAAAGAATTAGAAGTTGAAGAGCATAATTTATGACCAGAACAGGAACAGTACTTCCACATAATGCTGGCAGTTTTATCTATCCTGTGATATGTTGCTGGGAACTCTGATGAAATGAACATGGGAGGTAAAAAATTTCACCTTTCCTGCAGGCACCATAGTTATAATACACAAGGGTTATTATAATACTTATAATAATAATACACAAGGGTTAATAATGACACACAAGGGTTATATTCCCTACTTGCTTCCTGTTTCTTAAAAGTACTTCCATATTTCATAGTAAGTGTAACCCTACGACTCTCCTTTTATTATTTAATAACTTAAATGCTTGTGTGAAAGAAAGCAACACTTATGTTTCATATACCTAACAGCTAAATGGCTTTACTACTTTAATGGAAAATACATTTCTACTGTCCCTTCAATACAATTCAACACCATAGTTTAAGTCATGAACATAACATAAATGATTATGTACTAATTAGTTCAAATGCTGATCTCTCCAAATCAAGTTATTTGTATAGAGCTAGTCATGATTTAACTCTCAAAATGCTCAAACAAAAGAGCTATGGACATAATCTCTTTCCAGTTTCAAGAAGCAATAAGCTGCAATAGGTAGATATTCTGGTACACAGAAATGATTTTTGTCTTCTTCCAGAAGAGTGCTGCAGCTTCCTCAGGTGTATTCAAGGTAAAATTGTCACAGACATACCCTGACATAAAGCAATAAAATTGATGGTATGCATGTCAAGGACACCTCAGGCCAGAGCCAGGCTTCTAAATTATTAAAGGCACAATTTTATCAGGCATTTTTTTTCATCACAAAATTCTGGGAACAGTTACTTCAGCCATCTCAGGTGCACTTATCTATAATTCACCACTCAGAATTTCAGCTGAACTGAACATTTCCAGCGAAAACCACGAATTGCTGCCACTGTCTTTGTACATGCAATAGAATGGACGGGAGTGGAGGGCATCACGTCATGAGCAGTTTTGGCCAACAGTACATGAAATACACAGTTCTTGAAACTCAGTAAAGCTCCCTTCATAAATCCAGAATTTAGAATGCACAGCAACTAGTCAGTTATTTCAAATGAAGATGGAAATAAAACTACTTTTTGTTTCAGAACAGCAGATGAAAAACATCATTTCCAATACGGACTGAACGAAACAGTCAAAATACAAGATTTTTCTTCCAGGAAAGTCTCTTGAGAGTAATTCCTAATCACCACATTGCTGAGTTTGTCCATTGTAACAATTAGCATTTATGAAAGCTGGAAAAATTTAAAGTTTTCCAGCACTTTTCTTATCCCCTACTAAACCACAAAGTAAAACAGCATCTTGAAATCCAATGCTGTACAGTCATGCAGATAGAGAATCCAACCATTTTTCTTTTGAAGTCTTTTCAGATAAGAGTGCATTACACTAGTACTAGACAGCTGGTGTAACTTTAAAACTGTACTTTCAAAGGCCTATACCTAAACTGGATTTTTGCAATCCTAGCAATGCAACTGCCTCATCCTTACTGTTCCCATGTGATGAAAACCTCATATCTAAATGGCAGACAGTCCCCTCTCCCGTTTGTGACAAGAAGGAACATCCATACCTGGACTCATCAGCAGATTACTTGTATGTGGACTGCTATAGGGTTTGTACATGAACCTAACTTCCATTTTACAGATCAGTCAGAGTGCAGATGGAAATAAAGCAGTCTCAGCCAGCCATCTTTAGGTTATTCAGTAACACAGGGCAGCTCCCATTCATCAAGTGGCCAAACATCACCTTTACTCGACCTTTCTCAAACCACTGTATTTCAGAATTCATATCATTATGCTCTTACACCAGCCAGAGCTTTGAAATATGATCATTTAGTAGATTAACTAGGAATAAGTAATTTAGAATATCTAGAAATACTTAGCAAAATTGTGGATCAAAAGTTTGAATGCCTGCTCAGATGCAATCCAATTCATGGGTCACATTCAAATATCTTTCTTATCATGGAAACTGAGATTTGATCGAGTGGCTGATGTGGGTTTTACCTGTGTTAAAAACCAACACTCAACCACAACACAACATTTTTTTATGGCCTCTGGGTCTAACACATACTAGCAGCACAGTCATAGTGAGATTAGGAGCACCTGTGTTACGCTTGGATGCACACTGCCCATTTAGTTTTAGACTTCTCTTCTAAAGCTTAGTTATTTAGATTGGTGATAAATTCCCTGATCCAATTCATCATAGCTCCACCTTTCTGTCCACCAATCAACTTTATCTTTTATAATTCAGGTAACTTTATAGTTAACTGAGTATTATCTTTGCCTGCAAGTCATCTCACAGTTCTTGCTAGGAGGTTTCCAGATGTTAAACTCTCTTATGGTTTACAGCTGTTTCAGGTTTTGTTTTGTCATCTGTTATAAAACTCTAAGTCTTGTTCTAATTCCCTTCAGCATTGGGTTTTTTGTGTGTAGTGGGGGAGGGGGTTGGTAGTTTGTTTTCTTTTTTCTTTTCTTTCTTTTTTTTTTTTTTAATTGCGGGAACATCTCCATTATTTCCATAAGAGAATCTTGTTCAAGGAATCTGTGTCATGTCAGAGAGAAAAATAAAACAGCCACCACTAAAATATTTTGATTTCTGTGTAAAGAAGCTGGGGCTTATGAAGAATTATGAAGAATAAGTACTTAAACTAGGAGCACAGGAGTTACCTCATAAAATCAGTCCTGTCTTTCCACTTTGAAATGTACATAGTTGTCTCCATTTAGGCAGACGTATCATTGCAAACCCCTTACCAGTACTCAACACAATAAAATTTAAAATTAAATCTACCTATGTCTTTCTTAGTTTAGCTATACTTTTTAGACAATTCCTTCAAACATGCCATTCCCCAAGCATGCCAAATTTTGTTAGAACAGTCTTCACATTCTATACTGCAGAAAATAGTTTAGGAATCCAATCTCACCTTCATAGGTTGTTCTGTCTTTCTCTTTCTCGCACAAGTTTGGAAATAAAATAATTTCCAGGTTTTTAGTTAGTTGGAGTTGCTTTTGCAAACTTTATTTTCAATACTGGCTTTCAGAAGCTCCTAAGATTCTTAAATATTTCAACAATTCTGCTTTCCAAGAGTATTATTGGCTTCTATGAAAATTCGGGGGGGGGGAGGGTGACAAAAAAATGGAAAGAGAGAACTAACTCTGATTATATTCACTTTTAAATGTTACAATTTAGAGTCACATACTATGACATCATATACACAAATTTATCAGCATTATCAGTGTTTACAGAAGATAATCTGAGTGAAAGGTTAAATTTTCACTCAGTCTAAGCATGGCCCCCTAAACATACACTTCTGAGCTGCCAAAACCCAAATGTATTCACGCTGGGGCACCAGAAGTCAAACTGCAAACAAGAAACTATTTTCAAGGTTTGTTGGTAATATATTAAATTGCAGTGAGCAAAGGACACAGAACTGCAGTAATTGAGGAAGATCCATTTTACCCTTTTCAGATAGATTTTTTGATACAATTTACCCACAGTCAAAAACTTTCCTCTAAGTCTGCTAGCCTAGTACTCTCAATGATCTATTTAGGCAACTTGATCATTTAGGATTCTTCTATTAGGATAACTGAAAGTTGCCACCTCTTTAGGTGATGCCAAGGTACCATTTATCAGTTCCTGGGTCAGGTTTATAAAAAGGTCAAATTACTGAATGTTTCTCTAGACTGAAACTTCCATATTTTCCCTTCTCCCACAAGGATGAAGTGAAACTGTGAGCCAGGAGGGTAAGTATGAACAGCACACTCAAATAGTAAATTGCAGTAGATTCCCAGCTGGAAAGTAGGTTCAAATGAACAAACTTCCACATAATAACTTCAATGAATATCATGTCTTTTAATGACAGACAGCTGTATGTAAAGGTTTAGACCCATTTCATCCTTTTATCTCACAAACACTTCTGGAAAAGCAAATTCTCTCTCTCCTCCTTAGTGAACCACTGTTACCTTGTACCTCGCTCTGTTGCACAAAAGAATTAACCTGAATAAATATTGGGCAATACTAATGCCTGTTAGGAATAGCATTTATTACTGGATTGTATTTTGCTCCAGGAAGTCTACAGACAATTAAGGACCCCGCTACCATAATGTTCATAGAGCTGCAAATCCACAGTTAGCTCCATAGGCTTAATGGACCATATCTGGGAACGTGATTTTGTCTTAAGCATCAATTTAAAAAAAAAAAAAAAAAGTAAAACCCCATCAAAAAAGAAACAAACAAAAATATGTCCCATCTGCAAAACAAACAAACAAAACAACAAAAACCAACAAAAACCAAACAAAAATAAACAAACAAATGAAAAAAACCAAACACCCCACCAATCAACCACCAAACCGAACCCAGAATTTTTTTTCTCTACTACTTACACCTAGTGCAGAGAAAATTATACTTTTGGTGGACTCTTTTTTGGATGAACCAGGCTCCTTTTACTCACTGTCAAATAACACCAAAAGGAAACAAAAAGTGGGCCAGTGTAAAATTTGCCATTGTTTTCACTTAAACATCTCCCAGCGCAGCATAAGCTATATAATAAACTGTAGCCTTTGATAAATTGGATGAATGTATTAATTAATTTTGCCTGCCAGCTCACCTTACTTACATGAACTGACTTGATATTACATAGAACGTCAGGTGTTCACCTCTGAAAAGACATGGACATGCTTATTAATTAGCTTTGCTTGCCAACTCCCTTTAATGAGTTGTGGATTACTGAATAGACCAGCATTTGGCTTTTCAGTGAGGTTACTTTATACTGAGCCTAACACTTCATTGCTAGACTATTATCTAGTCTTTACTCTTGCCAACACAAGATATAAATGCTCATACTGAACAGAATCATGTTTGAATACTCAGATTACTGACATACTAAAGGGTGCTACTGCTGTATTTTTACTTCCTGCAGAGTGTGTTATCTTTAAATACATTTGCCTACTTTAAAGATACTCTTTTTTCCTTTAATTTTATGCATATTAATATTTGAGTATTAGGTACCATTACTTTGTTTTTTAAGGTGTTGCACACTGAACGGGAAAGTAAGAGCATCGATGCTCATACAGGACATCATTGTCATCTTTGGTTTGTATGAGTATGTCTCTGTTAATTAGCAGAAATGCTATCTGGCTGACTTTGCTTTATACACTGAACTCAGAACAATTATTTAAGGTTCTATACATTTCTATGTTCTATAAAATTCCAGATTTCCTCCTGATGCTCCTTCAGTGCTTTCCGATAAGTATAATGAAGCCTTAAAGAGGCAACAGTTGACTTTAAACAGATGTTTTAAGACCATCTGCTCATGCCATTACATCTTAGCACTTACAAGCTTTTCCTAACAAAACCAATGACCATAATATGAAAATCAATTGACAATTTTTTTTTTTTAATTACATCTATATTTAAAAGCACTCAAATCCATTAGTATTAACCATTATTAGAAAACTTTACCAGTTAAAAAGACTTGGTCATAAACATTGATGGTCAAGTTAATATCTTTGCTAGAAAGTATTTAAAATTCTCACAACATGCCCAAAACTCTAAATTATCTTGCTTAAAGAGGAAAACAGAAATTTCATCACTGAATTAAATAAAACAAGGGCTAAGTCAGGAGACAAAGCTTAGCAAAACCCAGTTCCTGTATGCCTAAAACCACTAAGACAAGTAACCAGTCTTTCCCGACATTTCAAATGCTGATCTCCAGCCTGCAATTTCACACAGTGAAAAGTGGCTGAAGTTTTCAAAACACATTTTATTCAAAAATATTTTTCTTGAAAGCCCTTCCAGCAAAGAACAACTTCAATTTGTTTTCCCAGAGATTCAGAAATAAAAACTGCTATAATGTTAAGTGGTATGAAAATCACTGTATAATTTGGGTTTGTTTGTCTTAAAAGCCATGAGCCAAGTTTGAAGATAAATGCTGGTCTTAAAATAGTTTCAACTGGAAACTGGTACATGCATTTACAGAAGACTAGCTAGTTACTCATCTGATACACCTAGCTTAACTGTATCAACTGTTTTTAATTGCTCAGATATTCAGAGTCATGCTGAAGTATTTGCTGAACAATTGCCAGTTGTATAAGTAATATCGAATTGATCACCACCGTTCCATAGAGCAACCTATGGAGATAACAAAGATACAGTTCTGCCAAAAGGCTCAAGATCAAATAGGACAAATAGGACTAAGCAGATAAAGAAGGTATAGTTCTGCCAAAAGGCTTAGGTTCAAATAGAACAAATACCCAACACATGACCTGATCAATACTAGAAAGTACACAGTCTTCTCCAAAGACTTCAAGTCGGAGAGGTATCTGTTAATAAAAGAGAAACTGCCTGAGGCCATAAGGAGGATTTCACAACCAATTCAAAAGCAGAGCTCTTTGAAAATAGGAAAAAGGAAACAAGGAAAAAAGGGGAAAATGAAAAAAAAAAGGGGAAAAGGAAAAAAAAGGAAAAAAGTAAATAAAAGGGGAAAAGGAAAAAAAGGAAAACGGGAAAAGCAAAGAACAAGAAACAAATGAGTAATAAAGCAACTATGTACAGAAAAAACATGGTGTAGTCGAAGAAGAAAGTGAAGACATTTGAACAAAGAATGGTTTGATATGAAATCACAACAGAATACAGCTTTGGCATTAATTGTTTCAGATTCTCTGTAAGCATAAATTCAAATATAGAAAAGTCCACAAGCAGGAACACTACACTAAATTTTAAATTATATTCATATCAGGGCATGTATTTGCACATTTGCACAACCATGTTAAGTCTTACATACTAAAGAATGCAGAAAGAGTTTATAGCTCTCTATCTCACTAGAGATTTCCCAGAATAAACGTAGCAAAGAAGTGGATGTGATGCTTCGTCTGCAAGCTTTAAAACACACATGCATCCAGATTACACATAGAATAGCACATTTTTTTATGCTTGCTACTTACAATCTGCTAGAACACTGTTTTCTCATGGCAGAGAAGTTAAACTGAACACCCATCTCTCCTAACATGCATTGCATTTTCTCAGCAATTGAGGGTTCAGAAGTGTCAGGGATTGGCTTCCTCAGGCTCTGCTCTCCATGCCCCTCTTCTGTCCCCAGATGGCTTGCAGGCCCCTTTCTCATGAAGATCTGACCCTCTTTCTGAAGTAAAACTGAGGAACTTTTCAGAAAGGTCCAGTACATACCATAATTAATTTTAGAATTTAGTTTTTTTCTGATTTCTACAACAGTAAAAGCAGTGAAAGTTTTTAAATGTATACCAAAGCAAAAGATGGAAAAATGCTAATGAATTACATAACCTTATATGACCACACTGAGAATCTCCCTTTTGGAGAGGGTTTTTTCTGGTATGAGACAGCAGTTTCGGTCAGTTCCCCCAGAAGACAAGATGTACCAAACAGCATTCACTGTGTCTCCACATATACGCTGGGAATGTTGCTCACATTGCAGCATCAGCAAGAAGCATAATTTTATTTCAGTCAGCCACCACCACTCACCTGTTAATTCAACAAGGCTACCACAGCTTCCATGACCACTTCCAGTGGCATTAGTTTTTAACAGAATTATTTTTTTCAAAATGTTTCAAAATTGAAACAGGCTCAGGTCAATTCCTCCCAAACCCAAATGAAACCAGCAAAAGTTTCTTAAAGATATCATGGCAATCTCATGCAACTGAATCCTTTTAAGACATTTAGGAAGAATGCAGAAGTCTCCCAAATAAAACTCAGGACTTTTAAGCAACACTGCAAGTGCAATGGCTGAAAATAAAATTAAGAGAGGAGGATGGCCTCATTAAATTGTGATGAAATAGTGACCCGATCAAGCCAGAAATCTACAGGATTCCAAGCTGGGTCCCAGATCCATGGCATTAATTTTAAATAACTCGTTTAAAATTCAGTTTGCTGTCACTACACAAACATGACTAGATAGAAAAGATGACAGGCTTGCAAAAGCACTGAGTTGATTCTCCAGGGAAGGATGCCAGCAGTCACCCTCGCTCAGTGATCAGTGGCTGTAAATGACTCGTGAGAGTGCGGCTGGCATCATCCCTGAAGGGACATTTCACGTCCACAGAGCAAGGTGAGGTGTCCCTTGCAGCAGCTGCTGAGCATGGGAAGATTTATAGGAGAAGAGCAAAACAGGAGAGTTGCAAAGATTTTCACATCCAGGAAATGGTATTGATTGCCACTGCAGAGCAAGAAGCAATATATTTTTCTCTATAATGTTAGGCTGCTAGATGCAGCAACATTCATGTCAGCATCAATACCTTTGGAAAAGTGGGGCAGCAGAAAGCACTGCCAGCATCTCATGGCAAAACATGCCACGCTGATATCCCTGCTAAACAGGATTAACATCAGGAATTAAAAATAACTTCTAGTTTTGGGGAAAAAAAGCCACTGGTTTCACCTTAAGAGTCTCTGTGTTGGTAATCCTGAAACATGTTGTAAGAGTTATTTTTAAACCATTTCAAATGCTGCAGATCTTTTACCATGAACACTCTTCAGGGTTGAAGGCAAAAAATCTTTCTTCCAAGACATTAATTTAACATTCAAAACGAGCTTTAATGCAACTTCTTCTCAGCTTATATACAGTATTTTGGAGCAGCCATACACACACATGTTAATGAACTGGGTGTTTTCTTCCTCCTCTGCTAAAGGGTCACTTCAAACAGTCTACAAGACAATTTGAGCTTTGTGACTTCTGCCATCTAATTTCTGCCATTTCGTATTTGTAGAGTTCTCTGGCACCCATAGCTTTGAAGCAGCAGCAAGGGACAAGGTCAGCACCAGAAAAAAGCAAATGTAACTCGCTAGGGTCAGCTACAGCCCTCCTCTAACAGACTCGCATATCACTGTACTGCTCCTGTTTGATGTACCCATAATACTAGTAATCGCCAATAATCTCCTTCAGCATATTATTTCTTAAGCCTGAAAAGCAATTGTTCTGAGTGCTTAACTGAGCACCCTGCTCTGCAGCTCATTTCACATCTACTGGATGCACGTTAATGAACCAAGAGACGGTCAGCTCTGTCAGGCTGCCCTTGCACCTGCTGAACACAACTGCACAAGCTCACTGAATTGAGAAAACAATAGAACAAAGGAAAGGCCCAGGGCCTTCACCAGCCCTACATGAGAGGTGTACAGTCAGCAGCTGAGCACACCTGAATACTTCAGTAGTTTGCTGAATTTACACTACACGTTTGTAGGAAACTGGGGTGGCTTTAAAGTTGAAGGGGAGGTTTTACATTTTTTACTAAAGCAAAACCAAGACAATTTGCGTAGTGGAAATAACAGATTCTGCTGTGCCTGTCCTCTTCCCTGCCATTTTACCCTTTTCATCAATTTTTACTCACAAACAGGAGTGATTTTCACCAAGACAGTCATCCTTCTGGTACTCCAAGGTTTCCACAGGTTAAAAGTCAGCTGCAGAACTATAGCTCAAGAAAAGCCATTTTGGTTGCAGTACCACAAGACTACAAAAGTTTGGCTGGATGACCTCTGCTGTCCATACAAAGCCATGCAACAGTCATGACCCTGATGGCAAAGTAGAATGACAACGAAATGCTGCAATCCTCTACTACTTTAGGGCTTTTTTTTAATGAATGCAAAACCACTTCAGGGCATAATTAAAAAAAAAAAAAAAAAAAAAAAAAAGCCTGCCAGTTACTCAGAAAGGAATCACCATTCCTTTAAAAGTCAGAGCCTGTGCCAAGAAAGGGTGAGGGCCAATACATGACTAAAAGCGAGGCAAGCACAAGGAAACTCATGGTGTTCAAATTTGCCAGCTGAAATTCCAGACCAAGAGAATGACTTACAACTCCTAGAAAATTGTGAAAAAAGTACAAATAGTTTTGTTGTATTGTTTGAGTAAAAAATTGACTGAATGCACAGACTAATGCTTACGCTAAGTGCTGAGACTATAACTTATTAGTTGCACTGTAATTTTAGAGCATTACCATACATTTGTCTTCCCATATTAATGCCAACATAGACTCACAGAATTATTTAGGTTGGAAAAGATCTCATGATCCTGAACAAAGATTATTCAGCCTATAGCTTCTGAGGGGCTATACCCTCATTTAGGAAGTCAGAGTGAAATTTTGCTGCACTTAATAGGATACTCACTGAATTCACTTCTCTGATTCTTTTATAACTACTTCAAGGGCAAGCTCTCCTTTTCAAGCACATCTGTGAAAAAAGTGGGCTAATTCCCTATTTTCCCTCATCTCCAATGCTAATCATTAAAAAAAAAAAATAGCCATGACAGCTTTTGAGTTACTCTACAAATTTGGTTAGTTTTCCTTCCTACTACTCATTTTTTCAGTCTTTTTGTACCTTAGAGGACTACATCTGAACTGTTCTCATACTGCAAAAGATGGTTCCTCTGTGGAAAGCAGTGGGGAGGATAGATTGACACAGATGCAGAAGGAATAATCAAAGGAGTAGCACAGCCCATGGATGCTCAGGTTTTCATCTTTTAGCAGAACTGACTCAGCTCACAATCCACACAGGAAAAGGGTATCTGCAGTCTCTAAAGAATTTCATTTGAAAGCAAAGAGGAAACAAGGGCTACTAAATGCTATTGTTACAGAAATAGCAGCTACATACACCCAGCTCTTTCCATTATACAACAGAAATGCTCTTCATTTAATACAATCTGCGGTTGTACTGACAAGTTCTGGACTGGCAATAAGAATGGGACATTAAAATGCATTGTTTTACCAGCTCCAAGGCAAGGACAAGGAATGGGATTCCTAATGAGCACTCAGAGAGACATTTTTTTCTTTAAAAGCTAAAAAGACAGCTACTATACCATACCTCAAGCTATGCCAGACTATGTCACCTAATAGAACTGAAAATAGGTTATGTCAGGGGCAATCATTAATTTTCCAAGATATATGGGGAGGCCTTCTTTGTCCTTTCATATTTTGGGGATCTGCAATGGTAACCTTATTTTCTAGAACATCTAGGTAGATGTGGGGGGAAAAAAATAGCCTACTGAAGATAGAGTAGGAAATTTCTAGAGATAGTTAGAAGGCAAGTCAGAAACTATGAACACCTCACATTAAAGGAAATCAGTATTGAGGAAATGCAGTTATGTTTGTCTTGGAAGCACATGGAGTTGACTGCCAAAAATACATCTTTGGCTTTATTTTCCACTCACCTTGCTGTTATAAATAGCAGGCATGTCAAACATCATCAACCTTTTACTTCTCGGAAAACAGATGGAAACAATAAATTTGATCAGTGTAGATTTGAAAGGTAGGCAGCAATTGCATAAGGGGAAAGGAGGCAGGAAATAATTACTGCATCTGACACTGTGCTTTTCCCAAGTCTGTTCATATTACTTAACATCAAAAGAAAAATGACCAATCAGTCATGCTAATTCCACTTGCAAGGTTACTAAACTTAGACTTACAGACTGAAAGCCATTGCCTCATTTGATCCAAAAACTTTTTTCTTTTTCAACAACTAGCATAATCCTCCTTCATGAAGAATATAAATAAATGCAATGCTGACTTAAAAAAAAAAATTCAAAACTTTAGTTGTTGTGAGGAACAGCATTGTCAGCATCTGTGCAATCCACAGATGATCCTTACAAAGACTTCAGTAGCAAAGTTATCCAATTCCCATGGCTCAGCTGGAAGCAGCATCGCTGCCAGCAGTGACACTTGGCAAAAAGTTTGGGAACACCAAATTATGGGGCCAGTCACAAAAGGATAAACCACTGCATGTCAAATGCTTGCTTTCATAGAAAACTGACAAAATACAGCACAAAACCCCTTTGCTCTGCCTGACATATTGCAAAGACAAAGCTTAATTTCATCAAGGGCAAACTGGCTACATCGATTGGATTATTCATTTGGTATAATGGACTTTGCTTTCTTCCTGCAGCTTTCTCAAAACAAGAGCAAAATGAAGATAAATCAGCTCTCACTCAAGGCTGACACACTCTAGATATTTATGGATTCCTAAGCCCTGCAGTACAATAGAAGGGAAGCACTCATTACCTGATTTATTTTTTCCTCTGCAGCACAACCACTCTTACACAGACTCCCCAGAAAACAGACACATGCTTTGCAAAGCAGAGGCTGCAACAGAGCTCAGCAGCAGCTCCATGCTTCCCTCCCCCTGCTAAACACATAGCTACTCCCTTTCCAGAACAAAAACCACTTTGATACACATGCATGAAAGTGCACACAACAGAACACTTCTGTGATCCTCCAAGCGAAGGGCTAATTGTCTTTTCTGGGGGGAGCACCACTCATGTAAACCTACTTTGCAGCTTCAACAGCTGACGTAACTGCCAGAAGTTTATGAAACCTAGAAATTACTGCCCCCATCATCATGTGCCCTGTTGCTATTACGTTAAAGATCTGGCTTCTTCAAACTCAAACTCACACCACTGTTTCTAAGAATGAGATTGCACATTTGTCAACTGCCATATAATGGCAACACTTTCCAGCACTTACTATTTTGCAAAAAGGGAATGACATACTGTATTGCATCACCACATTCAGATCAAGGAAAAGCCTGTGACACAATACGTTATGGCAAATGTTAACCTATGATAATCTCTTTAGAAAGAGGGAAAGAATCACTTCGAAGTTGCTGGGCCAGACATGCCTTTGACTTCACACATATTGTAGTTTAAATTGAGCTAATTACAACAAACGAACATTAGACCTGTGCAAAATAGGTGCAAAATCTCACACTTATTTATTATTCTCTTCATCTAAATATGAAGTGCAACACCAGAATGTATGTCTGTAGTAAGTGGACATTGCCTGCATATATTTAATGCACTGTCTTGAAGGGAACGGGAACTCAGCTGGCATGGTAATAGCCTCCTTTCTAAGTGTATTGCACCTGATGAAGATAATCATGGAAAGGAAGATGACCTTTTGGGTAGTCACATAAATAAATCAGCAGTACCTTCAGAAAAATCACTGATGACACCTAATACAAGAGGCAAAAGATGTTCACTCACTTTTTTCCTTTCCTAATGTTACTTTACAGCAATTCTGGCTGCACATGGAGAAGCTTTTTGCAAATCATTTAGGATTCTCAGAAAGGCAGGTGTGATCTAGCTTATAGTGACTTTAAAAGCTTCACAGGGAAAATGCATCATCCAGCATTCGTCTAGTTTTCTACAAGTAAATGAACAAAGCCAAAGTAAATCAGCAAGTGGCACGACATGCCAAAAGCCAGAAACAAAACAAGCAATGAAGTTGTACTTATCACTTAGAAAAATCTAAGCCATTCATTTGAGATGCTTATGTTTAGGTAACCTTTGGAAGAATGTTTGCTGTTCCATTATACAAACAATGGAAATAGTAGATAAGGAAAATTACTGCAATTGCCAAGAATTCTCCATACACTCCTTTCAAATTATTAAACATGTTGACATTATTTTATGGATATACAGCATACTGTGTACAGCAGGAATGTCAAAGCTACAGAATCATTTCTTCTAACCCTCGAGTTTGCCTAGGTCCCAGAAGTGTGGTGCAGTGAGCCCTGAAGCAGTACATCTGCATGGCACTGTGCTGATACATCCGCTGAAATACAAACATAAAGCCAACTTCAGCCTCACTAAGGCCAAGTATTACAACTTTAACAAGCATGTTACACAGGACTCTGAGACAGCTCTGTATGCCAAAGCAAATCTCCTTGCCTCACACCAGTTATTAATACACCACCATCTTGCTTAGATTCCTTCCATCTGTTCACAGTCTCAAAGGAACTGCTATGACAATGGTGTTTAATGTGAAGCTGGGTCAGCCCCAGTGTTCCCCCACAGCACAGAGCTGCAAAGAGCCAGATAAACAATAATTGCTTCCGTCCTTTTCTCCACAGTGGGGAAGCCAGGGCAGGAGGAGCCCTTGGGTGCAGAAGGGGAAGGTGCAAGAGGGGAAGCTGCGGTGCACCTCATGTGCTTCCCACTGCACTCAGCAAGGCAGGCACCATCTTGGCTTTTCCCAGGCACATCTCCAAAGGTAAAGGCAATACAAATCTACCTGTAATACTTTGAGGTTCAGCAACTGCAACAGCAACTTCAAAATTAAGGAGTGTCCAGAAGCCACTTTCCTTCTGAGCTGTGCAGCCTCCCAGGGAGAGAGAGAGAACTCTGCTGAGAACAACTCCCAGCAGGTATGGGCAGGAGCTGCAAAGGCAGGGGGTGGGGACCTGAGCGAGCCAGCAAAGGCAACAAATGACAGAAAAATGTTGAGTTATCACAAGTTCTTACCAGCTCAGCCACACTCCATGCTGCACACAACTAGGTGAAACACGAGTTTAAAGTTTGTTGGGTTTTTTCCCCATGCGAGGTAGGAAAAAACTGCTGCAAAATACAACCCTGGAAGGCCTCCGCCGTGACAATAGTGAGGGCTTTTTTCCTGGGGAAAGGCTGTTTTCATTGTTTAAACCAACCCTTCCATGTGGAGAGAACATGTACAAATAAGGACGAGATGTAGCTTGGCTTCTGGCCTGGACATGTTGGCAAATCGGCCTGAACTCCAAGTTATGTTTTGACACCACAAATAAGTCTGAGGAGTCAGACAGCATGGCAATCTGGAGACAGGAGGAGCAGGCCTTCTCTCACACAGCTGCTCAGATGCTGCTCTGGAGATGTCCAAAGTACTTCAGCTCAGCCACACAATCAAATTCTTAAAATACACTTTAGGAGAGCAGGCATCACAGCATTTATAAAAAAAGCATTTCATGACTACAATAATACTCATCCTAACCTTGTATTTAGAATAATTTGAAAAAGCCTTGAACTTAGATATGGCATTTCATGCATGATTAATCCTTGAAGTCTCCTTCCAACCTTACCATTCTATGATTCTATGATTAAGTGTATCCTTTTAACAACATGTAAAATGATGCTATTATCAGTTTCTTTACTCTCACAATCTATTTTTGACAGTGTGGTTTTATAGATTTCAGTCTCTGTAGTCCATTATTTTGTAGCTCTATTTTAAACTTACATTTGTCTGAATCAAGTATTTTTCACTCCTTTCTCAAGTTCTTTCCAAATTCTTTACATACCTGTAGCTAATTTAACATCCAACAACACAGTGGTGCACCTAACTGAAATTCGGTACGTACAAACAAGAGCAACTTCAAAACAGAATATTAAACTATTAAAGGAACAAAACCTACAAACGCTAAAAGCAGCTAGCTAAGTTGCTTAAATCTTTTACCTCAGACTTAAAAAGACAAAAGTTTTTCTAGATTTTAATAATGAAAAATAAATACATCTAACACTTGGCTTAATTGATACTCAGTCCTTAACTCCTACATAACATGCATTTGAAAAGGGAGTAACTTGTGTCTGTCTTAACTAAGGGCAGTTGTGAGGATTAAAACGTCAACTTCTATACTAGAAATACTGTCATTTAACTGCTAAATGATACTTCTTCTTGCCATGAAGCCTTTTTGCAGTATCTTAAAAGGACTACAGCTAAAACCTCCCAAAGTTTGCATTTTTTCCTGTTAAAACTGGGCTCCACTGGCTCACATAATATGTCATATCTGAAATGTTCTCGTGCTCCACCAGTCCATTTCTAGACACTTGGCCTGTCGTGTATCCCCCAAAAAGAAAACTTCTGTTAGGTAAGCAACACAAAAACTTCTTCTACAGTGCTGTAACAGTATCACCAATGTGCAACATCTCTTGAGGCTGCCGTTTCAAGCCTGATTGCACTCATATCACCACTGGGCAAGGGTTCTTTTGTTATAAAAGAAGCCTCACTTTTTATGCACAGTCAAAATTACCATTTCCAAGTATTTTAGGCAAGAAATCATGGAAGTTAATTCACTAACATATTGTAAGGAAGAAACATTTTTGTTAAACCAAGGGAACATAGATGAAAAACTTACTGTAAATTGGCACATACTACATAAAGTTGTGGATAAAATGCAGTTAAGCATCGGAAGGAGTGGATTCCAGTCTCATTTGGTATTCATCCAACTAACTCATCACATTTTACCAGCTGTCCTTTATAAGGTATCACTAATGCTTGAGTGGGCCTCAGAGACTCAGATTGCATGGAAAATTATACAACTGTCATCACAGCTCTGCCCAATAGGGAATTTTGCGTGGCTTTGCAAAATGACAGCAAGCTAGAGCCTGCTTATTTTCTGTACTACCAGAATAATGAAAGTGAAACTAATCTGAATGAAAATATTTTAAAAGAAAATTCAAGGAGACACGTATTTGTATTTTTTTCATGTGAAGTATTTCCATAGATTTTGGGGAGGCACTTTTTACATGCTCTTAAATGGCAGCTTTTCATTAGAATATAATCACTTTAATGCAGGCAATCCCTTAGGCGTAACTGAGAGCTGGGATCCACACTGCAGCTATGGTTAGAAAAGCCATCAAAGAAAATTTAAAGAACAGACTGAAGCCTTGTAATCCATAATAATGTTATAAATTCATTCAGCATGCAAATATTATTCTACTCAACATTCAGCTGACTTTTAAAGCTCCACACTGAATTTATACATGAGTTGAGAAAACCCTGGTAAGTGTATCTTCACAACAGTGTAAATAACATTGGAGTTCAGCATAAAGCACTGCCTTACCTTGTGAAGTTCAAGGCCTTTAAAATAGAGCTTCAAAACCACACTTAACTGGAATTGATTGGTTCTACCAGTCCATAGGTGGCACATCACATAGTAACATTGGAAATGAACTGCTGAGTAAACCCCCAGATAATTCTTCTCTAAATACTGTCAGTAAATTCAGATGGGACCACATTTCACCAAATTGTAATGGTAAATTCCTTGCTTCCAGAATATAATTTTTTGCCCCTGTTCCAGTAGCTAATTAAGCCATACCTCACAAAATGGCAACAACTTCATGAAAATAAAATTTGAAAGAACATACATAGCCTGAGAAGAATCAGTTCTACAGTCAAGTCTTTCTTGCTGTTTCTTCATGTTTGTCCAGGACTCTTGCTCAGTAAGAGTTTATTTGGTTTCTTGAAAGTGCTCTGCAGTAATGCTTATCCTGTTATTCCTCATAAAACTGTAAAATGTGTAGCACTCCAAACTATAAAATATTGTGGAAGAGGTGGTTGGAAAAGTGATTTCCAGGTATAATGGCAGATTATAGGAGTGCATAAAGATATTCTATGGGGAATCCATAGTTTGATGCAAATGCCAAAAGATAAAGCTCTGTGGGAGCCTCCAATATGTATGCCAATAATTTATTTGTAAAGTGTGTCTACTTGATGTAAAAATTCTATTTCCATATAAGAAACTGTTACATTTTTTCCTCTAAGAATAGTCATATCTTCAAGAATATTTTCTTCCCTGTGCATGATACAAGAAAAGCAATGTCTAGGGACTTAAAGCTAAACATATGCTTGTACTTAAAATGTGCCTTTAATTTTCTTCTATTGAATTCTTATGGATACTTCCTCTCAGATGGAAACGTCTGACTTTGACAAGACATATTTCAGAGAGATTCCCTCCTACAATCATTTATCCAAGCTAAACAATTTAATTAAAAAACATTTTAAAAATACAAAAACTTCTTGTGCCTGGGAATTCCTATTATGTGGTCTAACTGAAAATTAAAACCAAGCAGAGTCTTCATGATTCCAGGGCTATGTTGATTGCCATTTGAAGCTGGAAATGTTTCTCCCTAATGCACAAGTGATGAAGCGCACGTAATGCGCAGAGGAAAGTTACCTTATCTGAAGAATCAGATATAGATTACTGCTGGAGTCAGCACGCCACACTAGTTGGACCCATACACTCTGTTCTGATATGAGGAATTAAGTTTCCCTGATGTCACAAATTGAACTGATAATGCCATTAATATCTCCTTTGAAGTTCACATTGACCAGGTAACCGCTAGAATGAGTTGGCAAAACTTTACTGAAGTCACTGAAGTCACCTCAGCTCACTCAGACCGAAACTTCAGCTTTGGTACTCTATAAACTGCTGAGGGATATTTAGCATGCTGAATCCCTAGGGGGATGCTTATAAAATCAGTGTTTATTTTGCCATGTAAATACAGAGGTCATGCACTTCTGTCTGGAATTCGCTAGATGCATCAGGTATATGCCACAATTGCTGCATATTCTCTGAAGAGTTGATTCTCTCATGTCCAACAGCTATTAGGCCACTCTCTGAAACACTGACAGACATCTGGAAACCCCAGACAAGTGAAAGGATCTCATTTTCCCACCTTAGCACTCCTACTGAGCTCTTCCCCAGGTAGGAGAAGAGGTCACGTCTGAGGAATCAGAGATTTGAACGAGACTAGAAAATGGGAGAAATCTGTTATAAAATGTTCCATTCACCACTAGCTGCTCTAGAGTACAAGACTACATGTGAAAGATGAAGTACTGCAGGAGCTGGCTTTTGTTTTCACACAGAATTAGCTTAATCATTCTTTGCTTAGAAGGTGGTGTTCACAGGTTTATAGTTCATAATGCTTAAGCAACACTGAGACTATGTGATCAAGTGTAGGACCATGAAGAATTTACTTGAAGGCAAGACATTGATAGCTGCTCCTTTGGGACTCTTCAACTAGTGTAATTTAGAACATCACACTATGTGACTCCACAATTGACATGTTTATGATTACACCAATAATTCAAGACTTTCAAGCATTTCAACAGAGGAGGTTACTGAATTATTCATTTAAAAAAAGGAGAGAATGGAGTAAAGCCAAGACTTTTGTCTTCTTGAAAAAGAAAACTTAAAATTAACATCTTGGCTACTTTACAAGACAAGATAAATATTATACACTCAAAGACTGTATGACTTTCAAAAGTGTGAATTTTCTTGGAGATGCAAATACAGTGACAAAAATAGAATTTTACTTGCATGGAAAGAGAAAGAATTGGTGAACAGGAAAATTGCTTGAGGAGGGGGAAACACTGTCAGTGTTTTATGTGGGTGTATCTGGAATGCACATTGAAAACTAGACTAATGACCACGGATCAGGTAGAGA
The DNA here is from genome assembly GCA_013399055.1 of Ramphastos sulfuratus. Taxonomy (NCBI): domain Eukaryota; kingdom Metazoa; phylum Chordata; class Aves; order Piciformes; family Ramphastidae; genus Ramphastos; species Ramphastos sulfuratus. The sequence goes on along the minus strand of WBNM01016061.1, from coordinate 160,101 downwards.
ACTCTAAACCACTTAGAAGAACAGGCATTGAAAAATGACGATTGGTATTATTAAAGATAAGTAAGTAAAGCAATCCAACTGACAAAAACATTGATACAGTCACATGTCGATAACTTAAGCAAAACTATCTATGGTAATAAAGTAAATCAAGAGCAGTAACCTATACATCTATAAATATATATTACATATTTCATATTCTCAAGATATCTAGGAACTCTTCTGAAGTAACTAGTCTGTACCTTCTCACCCCCAAGAACATATATGTTGAAGTCTCTTTATACTTTCAGAAAACGGGTGCTGATTTATTTGTCTGCCTTTTAAGAAAGAATTAATTAATTTAGCTGTTTGAAGAAATGGTACCTTTTATTTTTATGTCAGCTTTAGCTAGAGCTATACTGGTTTGCTGTTCTGTCTCTGAAAACCCTTCTTTTATTTTATTATTGTGGGGAATAATGGCAGCACCATGAGGATGGTGTTCAGGTTTGAAACAAAACCTGTTTCTTTCACTATCTGGAGAGCACTTACACAAAATCTCCTGATTCAGCTGACATGAAATATGCTTACCTTCTGTTGGTGATGTCTTCAGGTGTCTGCAGAGCCCTTCTGTTTCCCCATAGGTCTCTTTAATTTTTACTACTGCTTCTGTTCCTCGGAGTTCCATGAGGGAGCGCAGTTCTTGCAGTGTGCACCCAAACTCTCCTGCATGGTTGGCCTCATTTCTTTGGTTCTTGGAATAAAAATCGCTATTTGTCATGTCACCCATTGTTGCTGATTATATTGCTCCACTCGTTATAGTTGATATAATCTTAATTTTTTTTTTTAAATTGAAGGAAAGGAATCTGGAATTCCAATCTAAGAAATTAAAAAGAATCCAGTGTGTGTCCAGTGAGCGACGTGTTGGATGCCTCTGGCATGCAAGGTGTCCCTGACTGACTACTGGTCCACAGAACAGCTGCTTTCAAGGCTGCAGACCAGCTCCACTCCATTCACCATTTCCCATTATGCTGCACCCAAGCTGTAGAATCTACATGGTCATTTCTTCCTCTGGACCTTTGGGAACAAACAGAAAGGACTCATTACAAGCGTGATCAGTAACACTTCACAGAGGTGATTTCAAATGTATTCTCTCTATCATTGCAGTTTGAGTGGTCATTTAACAAAAGCTATGCAGAAACACTGGAGAGATGCCCTGTAAAATGCTGCAGGTAGCCTGAGCCATCATCAACAACAAAGATAACACCAGCCCTGTCTCAGATAATGCTCTCTGCAGCTGAAGCACCAATAGCAGCATTGCTTACTTTAATCAAGTCCCAAGAGCACTCGCTAAATGAGATGGCTCATGAATATTAATAAGTGATTAGTGCTAGATGCACCTCCCGTTTATGCTGTGGTTCATACAGCCTCATCAATCTTTCACCCTTGAACAAAAACCCTCTACAAAGTAACAAAAAACAGTTAAACACTGCTCGTTTGCATAACGGGTTAAAACAAAGCTCTTTTTCAGTGCAAGGACAGTAAAACCAGTGGAAAACTAGAGCCACTATTACACATTCAGAATACATTTAAATACATTACATCTTGCAGCCCTGCCTTCTGTGAAAGCAAGCATAGCCCAGAAAAGAGAACACACACGAGTGTCTCAGTTTGAACAGCCAGAGCTATGCCTCATGCAAGGCAGCTGTTGGGTTGCTTTCCCTCAGCACTGCCCATGAGCTACTCGCCAACTCTTTGCATTGACAGCTACAAACGTGTGAGCATGGAGCCAGCACACGCGCAGGGTGGGACTGGGTTTTTCTTTTTTCTTTTTTACCATGTGCAGTGTTGAACAAGTCACATTTGGACCATCTGGGAGACAGTTGATTACTTGCTAAAACCAGCCTTTAAAACCTGTTTCCCCTTCCCATATTCTAATGAAGTTGGTTTAAATACTGCTGAAACCAGCTATTATATTTGGCACAGAGAGTTTTAACAGAGATTAAAGGTTTCTTTTTTGCCTCAAGCGGGTTAGTGCACGTGCACTGTCTAATCTATAGGTCTCAGAACAGTTTTCTTATAATAAAAAAGATCTTTAGAAGAGCACCCCATCAGCCTAATGATTGAAAAACCTGCCGTAGTCAAAGTGCATATCTTGAACTCTGCAGGTACGGTAATACACTGGGGAAATGAGTACACACATAAGGGACTTAAAGAGGATCCCAAAGTGTTTCAAGTCTTAATTTTTACATTTGTACCACAATTTTAGTCTCTTACTCACATAAAGTTAGTATAACACATAGGGTTGCTATTTTCACCAATCCATCTGCATGGCCATTGCTTTGCAGTTGAGAAAAATCAGGTTCACCATAGGCATTGATTCCACTTTGCCCACAGTGACATTATCTGCTTTGGAGCTGTCTAATATACCTCGGTCAATTACACAGACCAAACCTCTAAGTCACATTAAATATCTTACACATTAAAATCTCTCAACATTCCTTTGATTTCTGTGGAGAAACAAAAAAAGAGGAGAAAGGGGGGGGGGGGG